>AWOL01S0050864.1:0-51212 GCA_000715115.1 Nicotiana otophora
GTTAGGAAACTCAAGCCTCATGATTCTGGCTCAGCAATCGAGTTTGGCAAAACATGAATAAAGTTAATCCATTCCCATTATTACATCAAAATCAATCATTCCTAGTTCAATAAGATCGCCCATGGTATCCCGACCACGCACCATGACAACACAATCCCTATAAACCTGTGCGGCCATAATAGACTCGCCAATCAAAGTAGATACAGAGAACGGCTCATGAAGCTGTTCCGGTTCTATCCCGAAGCTCGTAGCAACATAAGGAGTAACATAGGACAAAGAAGATCCGGGATCAATAAGGGCATAAACATCATGAAATTGAATAGTCAATATACTTGAGACGACATCTGGGAAGCCTCTGCACATTATCGACCACCCATAGGATAGAATTGGCTGGGTCCTCCCGAACTCTGTGCACCACCCCTAGCTGCACCATGCCCCGTGGGTGTTGGAGAGCCTCGAGATGGAGGGTGTGTTGAAGATGTGGCAGCTGTAGGACTGGATAACTGAGTTGTGCCCCTGCCTGCACCCTGACTAGATGCTCGACACTCCCTCTGAATATGACCCCTCATTCCGCATCCGTAAAATACTGGCATGTCCAGTTAGCAGACTCCCAAATGTATCCTCCCACACTTAGGGCATGGGGCCCTCTGCTGCTGCTGGAATCTCCCTCCTGATCGGCCCTGATTGTGGGACCCCCTGCTGCACTGACCGGGCCTAAAGCGACTCCTTTGCTGCTGACCGTGCCCTGATGGCGGGGCACTAGCTAAAGATTGAGCATAAGACTGGGATGGCCCTGATGATCCTCCCCGAAAAGCTGATCTCCCACCTCCGAATGAATCCCCAAGGTTGCCCGCTGATCGGGCCCTACTACTACTTTCCCGTTCCTTCCTGAGCTTTAACTTTCAAGACTTCGTAGCTTGGGAAATTGCCACCATCCTTCCATAGTTCATGTCAGAATTTAGAGCAGCTGTGGCAGCCTCATTAATAACCAAAGGGCTAAGGCCCTGCACAAATCGACGCACACTTGACTCCATAGCCGGCATCAAATGAACAACATACTTTGACAGGCGCACGAACTCCATGTGATACTCCCACACATTCCTACTACCCTATTTAAGGGTCTCAAACTCCACAGCACGGTCTGACTTAGTCTCAGCAGGCAAGAAATGGTCTATGAAGGCATCCGCGAACTCACTCCATCTTGCAGGAGGGCTCCCCTCCTCATGGGAATCTTCCCACATTTCAAACCAGGAATATGCCACCCCTCTCAAACGATAGGAGGCAGCCTCTACTCCTTTTGTCTCTGTAGCACGCATAACTCAGAGAGTCTTATGCATCTCATCAATGAAATCCTGAGGGTCTACCTTGGGATCAGTACCTGTGAACACTGGAGGGTCTAACTACAGGAACATGTTTACCCTGGAACTGGAAGAATCCTCTTGCGAGCTAAATAAGTTGGGTGCAACATTTGACCTCTGGGCCTGGGAAGCTACTAACTGAGTCAGCATCTAAATAGCTCCCCTAAGATCCCCATCAGAAATACCGGGATGTGGAGCTGGGGCTGTAGGTGGAACAGGTATATCGGCGGGAGGGATTGCGGCATCCTCCGCGAGTGTAGTAACTGGGGTAGTTTGTTCCGGAGTAGATGAATCAGGAAGTGTGATAGTAGGGGGATTATCCTCACCCTCATTATCAAGTTGGGGATCAATAGCCACTCTTGGTGTTGCATTGGCTTCTTGGCCAATTCTCGCTCTCTTCTTAGGTGCCATTTATTGAAAGTTAGAACAATGCACGAGTTAGGGGAAAACAACCTCACGCTCCGCTCTATCGCACGATATAGAACAACAATGAAGGGTATCATTCTTAAATGTCCAAGTAACCCCCTAATTTTAGATGTGGTCGACAACACACCGATAAGAAAGGCTCTACTAGACAAGGCTCCGAGACATCCTAGGACACTTTAAAACCTTAAGCTCTGATACCAAGTTTGTCACGCCCCAACTTCGGGGAGCGCGACCGGTACTCAACCGAGTGAACCCGGTCGAGCAAGCCTAGTAAACCTTTTCAACACGACTCATTCATGATCCAAAAAGGGAATGCGTCGCCATGTGTAAAACATGGGAGAGATCAGTTATATAAGTATATAAACATTGCTAGTTCATTTTTTTCATTTTATGCATTATGCCATAGTTAAATTTCCAAAATACTACTCGGTCAAACGACCACCCCAACATACATACATGACCCACATAAACGTCTACGGTGCCTCTAAGGGTACAAAAGAGCAACATGACAATGCCGACAACAAGGCCCCGGCTATACCTCAAAATATAAAAACTTATGCTGAAGAAGGACTACATGACCCCAGGAAGAAATGGGGCTCACCAAGACTGGTGTGATGAGTGAGAGGGAGAGCACCACTATCTGCGATCAGCGCTATCTGCGATGGAACCACCTACATCCATTCAAAGATGTAGCGCCCCCGGCAAAAGGGACGTTAGTACTGTCGAATAGTACTAGTATGTAAGGCAAACACCAATCTTAGTAGAATGAACAGTGAAACAAGGAGAAGGCAGTCATAATAANTACTTCACAGAAATACAAAGAATCACCAAATAAGGATCACATAATTTCCAATTCAATCTTTCCATCTTTTTAGGTTAATGATATTTAGTGCCAAAGCCACAACTCACAATGCCACCGTATTTTTTTACACGGAGTCCGGTTTCGGCCTGACCTGCTAAGCCATCTCAAGTGAGACCTATCCATATCCACAATGTAAATCAATAATTCCAACACAAATGCCACCATGTGTACGGCATGGCATCTGATCTCGGCCCGAACGGCTAAGCCATCTCACTTGAGACATAACCTCTTTCAAGTATTCACTCAATTCACATCTCTTTCCTATCTTTCATTTCATGGCACATACAACCTCATTTATTAAATAGTTCTTGGCACTTTGGCACATTTTACAATTCAAGTCTTAGAGTATCATCACATAAGGCATTTCACACATAATGGAAGAAGCTTGGAAAATCATAGTTACGTTCTCAAGTAGCATGATGACATGGTAAACATCTAAAACAATTAGGGAACATGAATGTTCCAACCCAACACACTAAGGTAAATAATTCTAGTATGATCAAGTTGGAACTTACACCAAATATTCGGATACCAGGAATTCGATTCTAGGAAGAAGAGAGTTAGCCATACATACCTCAATTGCGCTTCTTTAGACTCTACAATTATTCGCAACCCTTAGCAACCTCAATCTATTTTAGCAATATACAAATTGAACCCAAAATTAGGAAAACATTCATGGTTCTAGTTCCCTTTTCCACACTCTTTTTACCACACATGCATGCAAGATAAAACAACTCTCATACCCATGGACCATCTTATTAATTACTCATTTTCAGTATAAGTTTCAAACATTTATGGCTAGGGTATAGATTCTTACCTCTAGGATGGAGGCCTAGATTGCTTTCCTTGATAATCTTCAAAGTTTCAAGCAAGAATTGAAGAATAATTGATGAGGATTACTTTCTCACTCTAAGGCTCCCTCTCTCACTCAATAGTATCAGAAAATGAGCTTAGAATAGACTAAAGGGGGGGGTGTTTTAACGGAATGGGGGTCGGGTTTTAAATTAAGAAAATGGGTGCCCCGACACAGGTATGCGGTCGCATACGGTTATGCGACCGCAAAGTGATCGCAGAAATGGCCCTCAGGGGCCTGAACTTACGGCTCAAGTATGCGACCAGTATGTGGTCCGCATACTCGTTCTGCGGTCGCATAATGCACCACAGAACTGCTCCGAAAAAACCCAAGAGGGATTATGCGATCGATATGGGGTCCGCATAGTGGTTATGCGGTCGCATAATCGACCGCAAAGCTGACCTCAAACTGGCCAATGTACTGCTTCACTCTGTGGCCATTATGCGGTCCGCAGAGTGATTATGCGGCCGCATAATGGGCCGCAAAAACGCGTCCTTCTGCGAAATATTTTATCTAAGTCCGTAGGGTACTATTCAATCCAAAAAGTCCGAACCGCGGCTCGCAAGCTCGCTGCAAAGAATTTCTACAATAATAATGCAGGAATCTAACTTAGCACTACGAAACCCCGAGTTTTTGTTTTAAATTTTTGCGGGTCCTTACACTCTGATATCAACTTGTTACGACCAGAAAATCGCACCCTCGAAACCGTGATGGAGCCTAACATTTCACTTGCAAGGCAAGCCAACATTAGAATAATTTATCCATTCTTAACAGTTCAGATTAAATGATGATCAAGAAGCTGAAAGAACTATAATAAAGATTAGTTAATGTACGGAAAAACCATAATAACTGATACATCTAATACAATTCCGAATCTGGTGTCACAAGTGCACGAGCTAGTAGATCAGTAAAAATAAAAGTCTGAATAAAATAAAGTTGTCTGAGGGAAAGTACACAACTAAGATAAAGAAGAAGGGGACTTTTAGGGGCTGCGGACGCCGAGCAGCAACACCTCAACCCTCCACTTAATAGCCGACCCGAGCAATCTATGAACCGCCACTGGGTCCGACTCAAAAATCTGCACAAGAAGTGCAGAGTATAGTATGAGTACAACCGACCCCATGTACTCTGTAAGTACCGAGTCTAACCTTGACAAAATAGTAATGAGGCTAAGGCAGTCACTTACATAACCTGTACGCAGTATAAAATAATGGCAGGAAAGAAAATGCGGGAACGAATTAAAGTAGTTAATACATGAAAGTAACTCAATCTTTGATGGAAAACTAGTAAATGCTAGAAATACCAATCCTTAGAGTCTCGTATGAAAATACTGAAGCCAACACAACACGATAAGTAAATATAAAACATATAGACTGTTGCGGCGTGCAACCCGATCCCATCGTACAACACAATCCTCCCTTATTCTACCATAATAATATCAACAATAATAAATAAATATAGGTTGCAGCGCGCAACCCGATTCCACCGTATAATCAAAATCAATATCATAATTCACCCTTATTTCACTGTATCAATCCATCCTTATTTCACCTGTTGCGGGCCTAGCAATGTAGCCTGGCCATTAGTAGCCTGATAGTGTAGGTGAGTCCATCCAAAAATATCCTCACCCTTTCCCTCTCAGTAGGAAGCAAGATAAGGGCTTGACGAGCTAGATCCACAAAACGGGACTCCTACTGAGTAACTGTCATACTGCCATGCTGGAGACGCTCGAACTGCCTGCGTTAATCCTCCCTCAGCGTGACAGGGAGGAACTTCTCTAGAAATAGCTATGAGAATTGATCCCAAGTAAGTGCAGGCGACCCAAGTGGTTTGGTCAACATATAATATCTCCACCACCTCTTGGCAGAACCTGTCATCTTAAACACAGCAAAATCGACTCCATTGCTCTCAACTATACCCATGTTCCCGCAGCACCTCATGGCAACGATCAAGATAATCATGTGGGTCCTTAGAAGGTGCACCACTGAAGTGAACTGGAAAGAGCTTCGTAAACTTGTCCAATCTCAATAAAGCCCCAAAAGACATGGCGGGCCTATCACCGACCAGTGCCGCAACAACCGACTTAACTACCCCAACAGGCGGGGCTGCTGGAGTCTGATACTAGGGAGCCATCTGCTCTGGGGTGTGAGTAGCAGGAGTCTGTGCACCTTACCTAGCCTAAGAGACGGCTGGTGCTACCAAAAATGTACCGGCCTGGGCCACACTCTCCATAAGGCCCACCAAATAGACTAGAGCATCCTGAAGCACTAGAGTGTCGATGAATGTCACGCCCCAACGTCGGGGAGCGCGACCAACGCTCAACCGAGTGAACCCGGTCGAGCAATCCTATTAAATCTTTTCTACCCGACTTATTCATAATCCAAAACGGGATCGCATCACCATTTGTAAAACAGGGGGGAGATCAATTATAAAATATATAAACGTTGCTAGTTCATTTTTCCTTATATATATTATGCCATAGTTGAGTTTCCAAAGTAGAACTCGATCTAATGACCACCCCAACATACATACATGACCCACATAAATGTCTACAGGACCCATATAAACATGACAATGCCGGCAGCAAGGCCCCGGCTATATCTCAAAATATAAAAACTTATACAAAAGAAGGACCACATGACCCTTGGGAGAAATGGGGCTCACCAAGACTGTTGTGAGGAGGGAAAGAGAGCACCACAATCTGCTATCAGCACTATCTGCGATGGAACCACCTACATTTATTCAAAGATGTAGTGCCCCCAGCAAAAGGGACGTTAGTACTGTCGAATAGTACTAGTATGTAAGGCAAACTCCAATCTTAGTAGAATGAACAGTGAAACAAGGAGAAGGCAGCCATAATAATCTATAAGTACTTCATAGAAATACAAAGAAACACCAAGTAAGGATCACATAGTTTCCAATTCAATCTTTCCATCTTTTTAGATTAATAATCTTTAGTGCCAAGGCCAAAACTCACAATACCACTGTATTTTACACGGAGTCCGGTCTCGGCCTGACCGGCTAAGCCATCGCAAGTGAGACATATCCTGTCCACAATGTAAGTTAATAATGCCAACACAAATGCCACCATGTGTAAGCATAACGTCCGATCTCGGCCCGATCGGCTAAGCCATCTCACTTGAGACATAACCTTTTTCAATTGTTCACTCAATTCGTATTTCTTTCCCATCTTTCATTACATGCCACAAACAACCTCTTTTGTTAAGTAGTTCTTGGCACTTGGGAACATTATACAATTCGATTCCTTCCCTTTTTATCCGTTCTTTGAACTCTAAGTTTCTGGGACGAACATTCGAGTAGGAGTTTTGACAACTTTGAGCAGTTTTCAACCGCTCTTTTATGATCTTAACCTTTTCCATAGCCTGATGCACAAGGTCTGGACCTATTAGTTCAACTTCTCCAGCCTCGAACCACCCAATCGGCGATCTACATCTTCTACCATAGAAGGCCTCAAACGGCGCCATATGAATACTGGCATGGAAGCTGTTGTTATAAGCAAATTCTATGAGCGGAAAATGATCATCCCAGCTACCATTGAAGTCAAGCACACATGCACGCAACATGTCCTCAAGCGTCTGAATAGTCCGCTCTGCTTGCCCATCAGTTTGTGGATGGAAAGTTGTGCTAAGATTTACCTGCGTACCCAAACCTTGCTGAAACTTCTTCCAGAAATTAGTTGTGAATTGGGTGCCTTGATCGGAAATGATAGGAACTAGAGTGCCATGAAGCCTGACTATTTCCTTGATATACAATTGAGCATATTGTTCCGCAGTGTCGGTGGATTTAACCGGCAAAAAGTGAGATGATTTTGTGAGTCGATCCACGATCACCCAAATTGAGTCAAACTTACGCGGAGTGCGTGGTAACCCTACCACAAAATCCATGTTGATCATTTCCCACTTCCACATTGGAATTTCTATACTCTAAGCTAACCCACGGGGCCTTTGATGCACGGCCTTCACTTGTTGACAGTTTGAACATTTTGCCATAAAGTCTGCCACACCCTTCTTCATGTCATTCCACCAGTAAACTTCCTTGAGATCATGATACATTTTTGTAGAGCCTGGGTGCACGGAATATCTAGAAGTATGCGCTCCTGCCATGATTCTTTCCCGAAGACCATCTATGTTTGGAACACATAGTCGTCCTTGGTACCGTAATGTACCATCATCCATGCCAAGAGAAAAAGCTGTAGTCTTATGTTTATGAATCCCTTCCTTCAGTTGCACCAATACTGGATTACTGTATTGTTTCTCCTTGACCTCCGTCACAAGCGACGATTCCGCCATATTCCACACAATCACTCCCCCTTCACTAGAGTCCGTAAGACGAACTCCCAAACCGGCCAACTAGTTAACCTCCCGGGCCAAGGGCCTTTGACATGCCGCCAAGTTAGCCAAACTACCCATAGATTTCCGACTAAGAGCATCTGCCACCACATTAGCCTTCCCCGGATGATACAAAATGTCGATGTCATAATCTTTGAGCAACTCAAGCCACCTTCTCTGCCTTAAGTTCAATTCCTTCTGCTTGAAAATGTATTTGAGACTTTTGTGGTCCGTGAATATATCTACATGGTCTCCATACAAATATTGACGCCAAATTTTTAATGCAAAAACCACCGCCGCAAGCTCTAAGTCATGAATTGGATAGTTCTTTTCATGATTCTTAAGTTGCCTTGAAGCATATGCTATAACCTTACCATGTTGCATTAATACACACCCAAGACCGATCCTTGAAGCATCTTAATACACCATTAGAAGGGTCAATACCGACGCCGAAGTCAATCTTGATTTCAATTCCTGAAAGCTCCTTTCACAAGCATCGGACGACAGGAACTTAACCGCCTTCTGCGTCAATTTAATCAATGGAGAGGCAAGAGTGGAGAACCCCTCCATGAACCTCCTATAGTACCCAGCAAAACCCAAGAAACTGCGAATCTCTATTGGAGTAGTAGGTCTACGCCAATCCTTCACCGCCGCAATCTTTTGAGGATCAACCTTAATTCCTTCTCCGGAGACGACATAACCCAGGAATGTAACAGATTCAAGCCAAAATTCATATTTCGAGAACTTTGCATGCAAGTGGTGGTGATAAAGATTCTGCAGAACTGCCTTGAGGTGGTCGGCGTGGTCCTCTCAACTTCGTGAATATACAAGGATGTCGTCAATGAATACTATCACAAAAGAGTAAAGAAATGGCCTGAAGACTCGATTCATAAGATTCATGAAAGATGCCGGTGCATTTGTTAGCCCGAAAGACATTATCAAAAATTCAAAGTGTCCAAACCGGGTTCTGAAAGCTGTTTTTGGAATATCCTGTTCCCTTATCTTCAATTGATGGTACCTGGACCACAAATCAATTTTGGAGAAGAACTTAGCACCTTATAATTGGTCAAACAAATCATCTATTCTAGGCAATGGGTATTTGTTTTTGCTTGTAACTTTGTTGAGTTGCGGGTAATCAATACACATCCGCAGCGATCCATCTTTCTTTCTGACAAAGAGAACCGGTGCGCCCCAAGGCGACACACTCGGTCAGATGGAACCTTTCTCTAGCAAATCCCTCAGTTGTTCCTTTAGCTCTTTTAATTCTGCCGGCGCCATTCTATAAGGTGGAATGGATATAAGTTGCATGCTTGGCATCATATCCATCCTAAAATCAATCTCCCTATCTGGAGGTATTCTAGGGAGCTTATCCAAAAAGACATCAGGGAAATCATTCACAATTGGTGCATATTCAAGGGTAGGCACCTCAGTAGTGGTGTCCGTCACTCGGACCAAATGATAAATATACCCCTTATTGATCA
Source organism: Nicotiana otophora (assembly GCA_000715115.1). Classification (NCBI taxonomy): domain Eukaryota; kingdom Viridiplantae; phylum Streptophyta; class Magnoliopsida; order Solanales; family Solanaceae; genus Nicotiana; species Nicotiana otophora. The sequence goes on from AWOL01S0050864.1 coordinate 9,330, forward strand.
TCTTTGTGGCCTTAAGGTAAGAAATAAACCTACCTTTCGGCATAAAATTATTCCCCTCCCACTCAATAGTTGGCTCGTTAGGAAACTCAAGCCTCATAATCTGGTCCGACAGTTAAGTTTGGCAAAACATGAATAGAGCCAATCCATTCCCATTATTACATCAAAATCAATCATTCCTAGTTCAATAAGATCGGCCATGGTATCCTGACCACGCACCATGACAACACAATCCCTATAAATCCGTTCAGCCATAATAGACTCGCCAATCGGAGTAGATACAGAGAACGGCTCATGAAGCTATTTCGGTTCTATCCCGAAGCTCGTAGCAACATAAGGAGTAACATAGGACAAAGAAGATCCAAGATCAATAAGGGCATACACATCATGAGATTAAACAGTCAATATACTTGTGACGACATCTGGGAAAGCCTCTGCACTCTGCCGACCACTCATAGCATAAAATCGACTGGGTCCTCCCGAACACTGTGTACCACCCCTAGGTGTACCATGCCCTGCGTGTGCTGAAGATTCTCGAGCTGGAGGGTGTGCTGAAGATGTGGCAGCTGTAGGGCTAGATGACTGAGTTGTGCCCCTGCCTACACCCTAACGGGATGCACGACACTCCCTCTGATTATGGCCTCTCATTCTGCATCCGTAACATACTGGCATGTCCAGGCAGCAGACTCCCAAATGTATCCTCCCACACTTAGGGCATGGAGTACTCTGCTGCTGCTGGAATCTCCCTCCTAATCGGCCCTGATGGTGGGACCCTCTGCTGCCCTGACTGGGCCTAAAGAGACTCCCCTGCTACTGGTCGTGCCCTGATGGCGGGGCACTAGCTAAAGACTGAGCATAAGACTGGGATGGCCCTGATGATCCTCCCCGAAAAGCTGATCTCCCACCTCCGAATGAATCCCCAAGGTTGCCCGCTGATCGGGCCCTACTACTACTTTCCTGTTCCATCCTGAGCTTTAACTTTTGAGCCTCCATAGCTTGGGTAAATGCCACCATCCTTCCATAGTTCATGTCAGAATTTAGAGCAGCTGTGGCAGCCTCATTAATAACCAAAGGGCTAAGGCCCTGCAAAAATCGACGCACTCTTGGCTCCATAGTCGGCATCATATGGACAACATACTTCGACAGGCACACGAACTCCATGTGATACTCCCACACATTCCTACTACCCTATTTAAGGGTCTCAAACTCCACAGCACGGTCTGCCTTAGTCTCGGCAGGCAAGAAATGGTCTATGAAGGAATCTGCGAATCACTCCATCTCGCTGGAGGGCTCCCCTCCTCATGGGAATCTTCCCACATCTCAAAACAGGAATATGCCACCCCTTTCAGACGATAAGAGGCCAACTCTACTCCCTCTACTTCAATAGCACGCATAACTCAGACAGTCTTATGCATCTCATCAATGAAATCCTAAGGGTCTACCCCGGGATTAGTACCTGCGAACACTGGAGGGTCTAACTGAAGGAACCTGTTTACCCTGAGAAGCTATTTACTGAGTCAGCATCTGAATAGCTCCCCTAAGATCCCCATCAGAAATACCGGGACCTGGAGCTGGGGCTGGAGGTGGAACAGGTATATTGACGGGAGGGATTGTTGCACCCTCCGCGGGTGTAGGAACTGGGTAGTCTGTTCTGGAGTAGACGAATCAGGCAATGTGATAGTAGGAGGATTACCCTCACCCGCATTATCAAATAAGGGATCAATAGCCACTCCTGGTGTGGAATTAGCTTCTTGGCCAATTCTCGCTCTCTTCTTAGGTGCCATTTACTGAAAGTTAGAACAATGCACGAGTTAGGGGAAAACAACCTCAGGTTCTGCTCTATCACACGATATAGAACAACAATGAAGGGTATCATTCTTAAATGTCCAAGTAGCCCCCCTAATTATAGATGTGGTTGACAACACACCGATAAGAAGGGCTCTACTAGACATGGCTCCGAGACATCCTAGTACACTTTTAAACCTTAGACTCTGATACCAAGTTTGTCACGCCTCAACCTCGGGGAGCGCGACCGGTGCTTAACCGAGTGGACCCGATCGAGCAAGCCGATTAAGCCTTTCCTACCCAAGTCATTCATATTCCAAACAAAAGGGATCACATCACCATTTGTAAAATAGAGGAGAGGTCAGTTATATAAATATATAAATGTTGCTAGTCCATTTTTCATTATATACATTATGCCATAGTTGAGTTTCCAAAATACAACTCGATCCAACGACCACCTCAACATACATACATGACGGACATAAACGTCTACAGAGCCTCTAAGAGTACAAAAGAGCAACATGACAATGCTGACAACAAGGCCTCAGCTATACCTCAAAATATGAAAACTTATACAAAAGAAGGACTACATGACCCCTGGGAGAAATGGGGCTTACCAAGACTACTGTGGGGAGAGAAAGAGAACACCACCTATCAGCGATCGGCACTATCTGTGATGGAACAACCTACATCCATTTAAAGATGTAGCACCCCCGGCAAAAGGGACATTAGTACTGTCGAATAGTACTAGTATATAAGGCAAACACCAATCTTAGTAGAATGAACAGTGAAACAAAGAGAATGCAATCATAAAAATCAATAAGAGTTTCATAGAAATACAAAAAAAACACCAAGTAAGGGTCACATAGTTTCCAATTCAATCTTTCCATCTTTTTAGATTAATAATCTTTAGTGCCAAAGCCACAACCCACAATGCCACCGTGGTTTTACACGGATTCCGGTCTCGGCCTGACCGGCTAAGCCATCTCAAGTGAGACATATCCATATCCACAATGTAAATCAATAATTCCAACACAAATGCCACCATGTGTACAACATGGCATCCGATCTCGGCCCGATCGGCTAAGCCATCTCACTTGAGACATAACCTCTTTCAATTGTTCACTAAATTCACATTTCTTTCCCATCTTTCGTTACATGGCACAAATAGCCTCATTTATTACATAGTTCTTGGCAATTGGGAACATTTTACAATTGAAGTCTTTTCCCTTTTTATCCGTTCAAATAACATCATCACATAAGGCTTTGCACACATAAGGGAAGGAGCTTGGAAACAACATAATTATGTTCTCAAATAGCATGATGACATGGTAACCATCTAAAGCAATTAGGGAACATGAATCTTTCAATCCAACACACTAAGGCAAACAATTCTAGTATGATCAAGTTAGAACTTGCACCCATGATTCAGACACCAGGAGTTCGATTCTAGGAAGAAGAGAGTTAGCCATACATACCTCAATTGCACTTCTTTAGACTCTACAATTATCCGAAACCCTTAGCAACCACAATCTATTTTAGCAATATACAACTTGAACCCAGAATTAGGAAAACGTTCATGGTTCTAGCTCACTTTTTCCCCACACTCTTTATCACACATGCATGCATGATAAACCACCCTCACATCCATGAAGTATCACCCTAGTACCCCATTATAGCCATGTTTGAAATTAAGAGCTGGGGTGATGAAGTCTTACCTTTTAGGGTGAAGAATTTTGGGGTTCTACTTGAATATTTCCAAGGCATTGAGTGATGGTTGAAGATCAGTTTGATGAAAAATTAGGCCCTCCCTCTAGAATCCTCTCTCACTCTAGAAATATCATAAATGAGCTTCAAAATAGACTAAAGGGGTATTTTAACGGAATAGGGGTCAGGTTTTAAATTAAGCAAAATGGTGCCCCGACACAGGTCTGCGGTTGCATATGCGACGCATAATGGTTATGCGGTCCGCAAAGTGATCGTAGAAATGGCCCTCAGGGGCCTAAACTTTCGGCTCAGGTATGCGACCAGTATGCGGTTCGCATACTTGTTCTATGGTCGCATTATGCACCGCAGAACTCCCTCCGCAGAAACCCATTATGCGGCCACATAATCACTTTGCGGATCGCATAATGGTCTCAGAGTGAAGCAGTAAGTTTGGCCAATTTAAGGTCAGTTTTGAGGTCGATTATGCGACAGCATAATCGATGTGCAGACCGCATAATCTATCTTGGCACCACGAAACCCCGAGTGTTTGGTTAAAATTATTACGGTTCCTTACACATGCCCAGATGGATGATAGGTATAAAAGGATCATGAAACGCAATAAGGTTCATAATTATTGATCTCGATCTTAACCTTAGCACCATGAGATCCGAGCGGGATGGCCTTCTGACCGATGTTGATAGGCTTAAAGCTAAAGTTCATCTCCAAAGGGATTCCCTCATTATCGAAAAAACATATTCCATGTAGCACATGAGGAGGAAAGCCTTGGAAGAGACCAAAACGGGCATTATTGATATCGATGATGAGATTGCTAAGGCCCGAACGCTGGAGTTAGCTACCCGAGAATGCCTCCTCGCTTAGCCTGATGCAACTGATTCTTCTAGTTCTGGTTTCGAGTCTTCAGGAATCATGGAGGAACTTGAAAAGGATAATGATGAAGGCCAAGATACTGCGCCGACGGCAGATCCTCCTACTTCTCCCCGGGGCGTAGATGCTTCTCTTCCCTCGGGTTCCGGTGGCGACGTAGTTTAGCTTTTTTGCTTTCTTTTCCTTTGTTGTTTTTCCTTTTGTATTTTTGTTGCTTGGCACGTTTAATAAATTAAAGTGCTTTTTTGTTTAAGCATTGCGCAATGTTTATTCTTTTTTCGTCAGATTAGGCAAGGCTTGATGGTAGGCTATAATCTCGTATTTTAGTCGCTTATTGCACTCTAATTCATTCCACTTTACTTGTGCTGAGCTTTAATTGGTAGTGTTTTGCACTTATTGTATGTTTTATGCCTTGTAGGAGTGATTTCGAGCTCTGTAAATGTTGTGGAGCTAATTCATGCTATTTGGAGATTTGAACTATGAAAAGCCCAAGGGATTAAGCCAGAATCGTGCTCAGGGGTCGAGGACCAAGTTTGGACATCAAAAATCGAAGTTTGAACCGTACTCTCAGAAAAACCTACAACCGCAGCGCGTGGGGCGGCGCGACTGCCCAAATCCTGTTGCATGTCAAATTGTTAGCTCTTTGGAAATCTCCATTAATGCCCTGCATGGCACGTTACCCCATGTGGTGCTTGTGTAGTTGTACAGAGCCAATGTCCTATTTCGGCTAGGAGAAGGTTGTTTTGTCTGGGCCCGACCCTACTTGGTATAAATACATGGAAAAACATTATTTTCTAGCGTTTTTGACATATTTTGGATCTAAGGAGGCTAAGGAGGAGTTGGAAGAACACAAGCACAAGTATTTCATCATTTTGTTCTCACTCAAGACCCGAGTTTGGATTGAATTTATGTTTTCCTATACTTTTATTATAGTTGTGATGAATTGTTCCATATCTATGGGGTAGTTCCCTTAAGGGTTTGATAGATTTGGTGTATTGATGATTGTTTGTGGATTATAACAATGATTTCATCATTATGTCCTCTCAGTTTTGCATTATATGGTTGGTTGAGTTCATTAATTCTTCTTAGTAATTGAAAGAGGCTAGTTGAATCATGGATTAAACCTAGTTAGGAGGATAATCGAGAGAGGTTCCCCTAAAGACTAATCCACTACGCATTCTTGCATATCTTTAGGTGTTTAAACTGGTTCATCTCGCGAGGTTGAGACTTAATCGAGAGAGGCGTTTCTGCTGAACGTTTGGACTAATAATTAATTGAATTCGAGAGACTCACTTGAACATTAGAAGTGAATTATCTAGAGTTAGATCCCGAACGATTATCTTGCACCTATCCTATCAAAACCCTATCTTCTCCCATTGATAACCTTCTTTGCAATCCTTGTGTCGATTGTCATTAGTCAATAGCTTTAGATTCTTAGTTAATTTTAGTTAGACATCTTATAAATCTCAACTGTTGATCCTCTTGGGTAACAATCAAGATAGAAACTACAAGAATACTATTTAAATCCAATCCATGTGGATACGATATTATACTATACAATATTTGATTAACGAGCATAATTTAAGTGTGTGTTTCAAGCACGTCAAATTTTGGCGTCGTTGCCGGGGATTGGCAATCAATAGTGTTTGAAATAGTTTGGAGTGGTAATTCAGAAATTTCTTCTTTTTACTTCTATTTTCTTTTTTTACGTTTGGTGTTCGTTGACTGTGCGCAGGTTACAGGTTTGGATTGGTGCATGACTCAAGCTTCTGCAAAAGAAGTGCTACCATACGAGCCCAAGATAGAAAAACAACTTTGACAGCTGAGGAAGGAAAGAGATCTCACTAAGATATTAGAAAAGGTTAGGCAATCCTCAACCAAAGAACTCATGGGTAGAAACGGTGGTGATAATGTAGATTTGGCTGCCTCCCTGAGAAAAAGCTTCACCGGATGCTGAGGAAGCGACTATTAGAGATGCACATATTATCTATGAAGAAGAGAGGGGTTAGAGAATTGTTCAAAATCAACCCTTGGCTGCAGACCAGTTCAGAAATATAGCTTCCATGCCCTGGAGACCACTGGGCGATTATGCTAGACCGTTCTACAGCCAGGGCTTATCAAGTGTTAGACCATCTCCAATTGCATCTAACAATTTTGAATTAAAGCAAGGGTTGCGTCAAACCCTGCAGAATTGATGTGTCTTCAGAGGGAAGCCAAACGAAAATCCAAACACTCATCTAATGGACTTCGAGGAGATTATGAATAACTTTCAATACAATGGGGTGTCACAAGATGTAGACACTTAAGGGCATTCCCCGTCTTACTTAAAGATGATGCTAAGGAGTGGCTTCGAAGATTGCCTAGTGGCTCGATTAGAACCTGGGAGCAGATGACCAGAAAATTCCGTGATAAATATTTCTCCTCAGCTAAGACGGGCAAGATTAGAAGAGACATCCGTAACTTCTGCCAGAAAGAGACTGAAACTATTTTTGAAGCATGGGAGAGGTTTAAGGAGATTGTTAGAAAGTGTCAACATAGTGGAATTAAACTCTGGATGCAACTCCAGGTGTTTTGGGAAGGATTGACACCGGCCTCGCGTAGAACATTGAGCAATGCAGTTGGAGGCCCGTTGATGAAGAAGACTTTAGAGGATATAGTTACAATTCTTGATGAATTATCTGAAGGTGCTAATCAGTGGCCCTCTGAGAGTCCTGAAAGAAGAAGATCAACTGGTGTTCACCAAGTTGATGCTACTACATCTGTGTAGGTACAACNGTAACAATCAAGATAGAAACTACAAGAATACTATTTAAATCCAATCCATGTGGATACGATATTATACTATACAATATTTGATTAACGAGCATAATTTAAGTGTGTGTTTCAAGCACGTCAAATTTTGGCGTCGTTGCCGGGGATTGGCAATCAATAGTGTTTGAAATAGTTTGGAGTGGTAATTCAGAAATTTCTTCTTTTTACTTCTATTTTCTTTTTTTACGTTTGGTGTTCGTTGACTGTGCGCAGGTTACAGGTTTGGATTGGTGCATGACTCAAGCTTCTGCAAAAGAAGTGCTACCATACGAGCCCAAGATAGAAAAACAACTTTGACAGCTGAGGAAGGAAAGAGATCTCACTAAGATATTAGAAAAGGTTAGGCAATCCTCAACCAAAGAACTCATGGGTAGAAACGGTGGTGATAATGTAGATTTGGCTGCCTCCCTGAGAAAAAGCTTCACCGGATGCTGAGGAAGCGACTATTAGAGATGCACATATTATCTATGAAGAAGAGAGGGGTTAGAGAATTGTTCAAAATCAACCCTTGGCTGCAGACCAGTTCAGAAATATAGCTTCCATGCCCTGGAGACCACTGGGCGATTATGCTAGACCGTTCTACAGCCAGGGCTTATCAAGTGTTAGACCATCTCCAATTGCATCTAACAATTTTGAATTAAAGCAAGGGTTGCGTCAAACCCTGCAGAATTGATGTGTCTTCAGAGGGAAGCCAAACGAAAATCCAAACACTCATCTAATGGACTTCGAGGAGATTATGAATAACTTTCAATACAATGGGGTGTCACAAGATGTAGACACTTAAGGGCATTCCCCGTCTTACTTAAAGATGATGCTAAGGAGTGGCTTCGAAGATTGCCTAGTGGCTCGATTAGAACCTGGGAGCAGATGACCAGAAAATTCCGTGATAAATATTTCTCCTCAGCTAAGACGGGCAAGATTAGAAGAGACATCCGTAACTTCTGCCAGAAAGAGACTGAAACTATTTTTGAAGCATGGGAGAGGTTTAAGGAGATTGTTAGAAAGTGTCAACATAGTGGAATTAAACTCTGGATGCAACTCCAGGTGTTTTGGGAAGGATTGACACCGGCCTCGCGTAGAACATTGAGCAATGCAGTTGGAGGCCCGTTGATGAAGAAGACATACATTGAGCAATGCAGTTTAGAGGATATAGTTACAATTCTTGATGAATTATCTGAAGGTGCTAATCAGTGGCCCTCTGAGAGTCCTGAAAGAAGAAGATCAACTGGTGTTCACCAAGTTGATGCTACTACATCTGTGTAGGTACAACTTGATGCTATGGATAAAGAAATACGAAAGCTCACCTTAGCCTCGATACAAAATGAGCCTCACACTATTTGTGATATATGTGGAAGAGGACACCTTACTCATGAGTGTCAAGCCTCAACAGGAAGTGAATGCTATGGGAAATTATAATGCAATAGGTTAGAGGAACCTCAGTATTTCATGGAGTTCACCTGGGGGTACCGCTAATGCATAGAAACAAAACAACCCCAAATCCTAAGGACAAGGAGCTCATGGTTTTATGAGTCAGCAGAGGCAACAATATTAGCCTCTACAACCTATTCAGTCTGGCGTAGAATATCTCATGATGGCCTTCATTCTGAAAACTGATGAGACACTTGAAGCTCATAGCTCAGCTATACGGGAACATGGAGAAGCTATCAAAGAACTAGGCCCTGGTTTTTGAAACATGGAAAGACCGATTTGGCAGCTAGCCACTATATTGTCTGAGAGGATTCCAGGAATTTTCCCTGCTTATACTGAAAGAAATCCCAAAGAAATAATGAATGTTGTAACCTTGAGAAGTGGGCAAGTGTTGAATGATCCCACCTCGATCCAGAAAGATGTGATACTTGAAATAAAAAGTGGGGAGCGGCCGAATAATGATATTGATAAGAAGAAGAAAGGCCCGATGAAAGATGAGAAAAAGAGGAAGGAAGAAAAATCAAGAAGGGAGGAACATGAGGAGAGGAAGCATATGCCTGCGCTACCTTTCCCCCAAAAGCTATATGGAGAAAAGCTGGACAACCAGTTTGAGAGATTTCTAGATATGCTGAAACAGGTTCATGTGAACTTACCATTCACAGAAGTGCTCTCACAAATGTCTTCTTATGCTAAATTCTTGAAAGATACCCTTACGAATAAGAGGAAGATAGAAGAGACTTCAGTGGTCAAGCTCACAAAGCATTGCAGTGCGATATTGCAAAATAAACTCCCATAAAAGTGTGGAGTTCCAGGGAGTTTTACTATACCTTGCTCTTTAGGAACTATTAATTCTGATAAATCTTTATGTGATTCTGGTGCCTCAATTTATTTAATGCCACTACCTTTTTACAGGAAAGTGGAGAGATAAGGTCTGCACCCATATCTTTGCAGCTTGCAGACCAAACGACTTTAATACCCGAGGGGATAGTGGAAGATGTGTTAGTTCGAGTGGATAAGTTTGTATTTCCTGTGGACTTTATAGTGGTGAATATGGAGGAAAACAAGGAGGTCCCCCTCATCTTAGGAAGACCATTCTTAGCGACGGGCAGATCGATATTAGATATACACGAGAGAAAACTCATGCTTAGAGTTGGTGAGGAAACTGTGATGTTTGAGATGAATGTAGCAAATGGGGCACAAAAAGAAAAACCAGCTGCGAGTGCTGGGTGGAAAGTGAAGGGCTCGAAAGAGAAGGCTGCAGTGAGCGAGAAAGAAAAGTGTGGGGTGTATCCCAAAAAGACTGAGAAAAAGTTGTCTGTATGGATGTGTGCATTAGTTCGGGCGCGAGGAATGGAGCCCGACTTGGACTCACACCCTGACTAGATATTCAGGGAAGTTTCCTCTGCTTTATGTTTTTTAATTGTGTGTTATGGGAACATGCCATAACTTAAAGTGTGGGGTGGAGGGTTATTTGTATGTATGTATATTAGTTTTCTGTTTGTTAGTTGTAGTAGTTAGAAATAAAAAAAAACATAAAAATTTTAAAATTTTTGATTTTTTCCGACGACGGATATCATCGACAGGTTTCTTGAGGGTTTAAAGTCGAAAGAAAAAAGACAAAAAGATTTTCATTTGTAGGTAGTGTAATAATTCCCCTTGGTTTTTCTTTGTTCCCCGGTTCTTTTCCAAGGGTTTTGTTTGAACCGGGTGTAGTTAGTTTGTATTTTTTTAGAAGTAGGAAACTTTGTGCTGTGATTTGAATTGAAGGCAATATCTCATGACTATATTATACCTTGAGAATAGTAAGTGCTTTAGTTGTGACGCTTCGGCTTAGTTTTTGACTCTTGTATAAGTAACTTAAATTGTATGATCTTAACTTTGCTTAACTACTTGACTAGAGTGTCTTGATAGTCCGATCCTGAGAGAGTTATGTGCCATGTGTCTGTCAGATTTTGTGTTCTTATGTGCATTGCATTTGATATTTAGAACTTGCCCCGTGTGTTTGCGAAGCGAAATATTAGTTTTATTCAGCCTTGGAAGTGATATAGGTGTTTCTTTGTTGAGCAAGATATATGCTTTTACCCACCTAATTGTTATGTAACTTAGTTAATCCTTTTGAGCCTGTAATCCTGTTTATTTGGCAACCACATTGCAAGCCCTACCCAATTGTTTGAATTGACCATCTATTTGAACCTTATACCTCTCGTGAGTACTTGAATTTGTTATGAACTTTGTAAAAGTTGAAGTGTGGGGTGGTTGGTTTGGCATTTGAGTGGAACTATAGAAATAAGGAGAAAGGCGCAATGTTTTGAAAAAGTAAGAGCCACTTGAATTGAAAAAGAAAATAAAAAAATAAGTGTATGATTGTAAAAAATATTCCTTGATAGTGGTGACCTTTGATGTATCTGTGCTTAAAGAAGTAGGGAGTTAATGTATATTGATGTGAAGGTGGAGTTATGGTTTGACATAAGTGTGGGGTTTTGAACCATTAATTGTATGTATTAAAATGCTTAGGGAGATGTAGTCACTTCTATATCGAAATGTATCCTACCCATCCTGCAGCCTACATTACAACCAATTAAAGTTCTACTTGATCCTCAACTTAATGAGCTCAATTAGTAGAGTAGTACAGTACGGGCAAGCCTATGGTGCGTCTATTGTGGAACATGAATGTTATTTCTGAGAGTGAGTGAATTCTTTCTATTATGAGTTCCTGATTGTTCTTAAATTTTATNAATTTAATTATTGCATCCATATTCACTAGTTCATGTAATCGAGAGAGGCATAACTTGCGATATCTTTGCATTATATGGTTGGTTGAGTTCATTAATTCTTCTTAGTAATCGAAAGAGGCTAGTTGAATCATGGATTAANGGAACTATAGAAATAAGGAGAAAGGCGCAATGTTTTGAAAAAGTAAGAGCCACTTGAATTGAAAAAGAAAATAAAAAAATAAGTGTATGATTGTAAAAAATATTCCTTGATAGTGGTGACCTTTGATGTATCTGTGCTTAAAGAAGTAGGGAGTTAATGTATATTGATGTGAAGGTGGAGTTATGGTTTGACATAAGTGTGGGGTTTTGAACCATTAATTGTATGTATTAAAATGCTTAGGGAGATGTAGTCACTTCTATATCGAAATGTATCCTACCCATCCTGCAGCCTACATTACAACCAATTAAAGTTCTACTTGATCCTCAACTTAATGAGCTCAATTAGTAGAGTAGTACAGTACGGGCAAGCCTATGGTGCGTCTATTGTGGAACATGAATGTTATTTCTGAGAGTGAGTGAATTCTTTCTATTATGAGTTCCTGATTGTTCTTAAATTTTATTGTGTGTGAAACTACTCTCTATTGTTTTGTGAGGGAACATGATTCATGAAGGAAAGGTAATGTCGTTGAACTCTGTGTTGGAGTAAGTGAGCGGGTTGTGAAAAACTGCATGGTGCTTTTGAGTTAAATCTTGAGGCGAGGATGTTAGGGTATTGTGCTTAATCTATTTTAAATATTCTTGGTATGATGAGTTATTAGAATTGTTGAAAAATGTCGTGTCTATATAAAAGTGTAGTTTGATTGCTCGAGGACGAGCAATGGTTTAAGTGTGGGGTGTTGATGGTAGGCTATATTCTCGTATTTTAGTCGCTTATTTCACTCTAATTCACTGCACTTTACTTGTGTTGAGCTTTAATTGGTAGTGTTTTGCATTTATTGTGTGTTTTATGCCTTTTGGAGTGATTCCGAGCTCTGTAGATGTTGTGGGGCTAAATCGTGCTATTTGAAGCTTTGAAGTCTGAGTAAAAGCCCGAGGGATTAAGCCGGGATCGTGTTCGGGGGTCGAAGACTATGTGTGGACATCAAAAATCGAAGTTTGAACCGTACTCTGAGAAAATCCTACAACCGCAGTGCGTGGGGCGACACGGTTGCCCAAATCCTGTTGCCTGTCAAATTGTTAGCTCTCTGGAAATCTCCACTAATGCCCCGCATGGCGCGTCACCCCATGCGGCACGGGCACGCCCGTATAGGTTTTAGAGAGCCAATGTCCTATTTCGTCTAGGAGAAGGTGGTTTTGTCTAGGTCCGACCCTACTTGGTATAAATACATGAAAAACATTATTTTCTGGACTTTTTGACATACGTTGGACCTAAGGAGGCTAAGGATGAGTTGGAAGAACACAAGCACAAGGATTTCATCATTCCTTCCTCAATCAAGACCCGAGTTTGGATTGATTTTATGTTTTCCTATACTTTTATTATAGTTGTGATGAATTGCTCCATATCTATGAAGTAGTACCCTCAAGGGTTTGATGGATTTGGTGTATTGATGATTGTTTGTGGATTATAACTCTAGTTTTATGTATTGAAGCATTTTTGGATAATTTAATTATTGCATCCATATTCACTAGTTCATGTAATCGAGAGAGGCATAACTTGCGATATCTTTGCATTAAATGGTTGGTTGAGTTCATTAATTCTTCTTAGTAATCGAAAGAGGCTAGTTGAATCATGGATTAAACCTAGTTAGGAGGATATTCGAGAGAGGTACCCCTAAAGATAAATCCACTAAGCATTCTTGCATATCTTTACGTGTTTAAATTGGTTAATCTCGCGAGGTTGAGACTTAATCGAAAGAAGAGTTTCTGCTGAACGTTTGGACTAATAATTGAGTGAATTCGAGAGACTCACTTTAATATTAGAAGTGAATTATCTAGAGTTAGATCCCGAACAATTATCTTGCACCTATCCTATCAAAACCCTATCTTCTCCCATTGATAACCTTGTTTGCTTATTCCTTGTTTCGATTGTCATTAGTCAATAGCTTTAGATTCTTAGTTAATTTTAGTTAGACATCTTATAAATCTCAACTGTTGATCCTCTTGGATAGCAATCAAGCTAGAAACTACAAGAATACTATTTAAATCCAATCCATGTAGATACGATATTATACTATACTATAAACTAGAAGCAACGAAAATACTATTTAAATCCAATCCATGTAGATACGATATTATACTATACTATATTTGATTAGCGAGCATAATTTAATTTAAGTATGTATTTTGAGCTCGTCAAGGCTTCAGGTGTATTTTTCCCAGATAGCGTTTGGGTTCCAGGCAAAAACTCTTCCGGAACCTACCCTTTAATATGAGAATTTCATAAGAGAGAGCCCTCTTATATTTACGGTGCTCTTGAAGAGGACGTCTCCTGTTCATTCCGGCACTAGCATTTGAAGTACTTAGTTAACTTTCAAATGATAAAATCAATTCATTGTTTGGACAAGAAACAAGATAAGAATAAAAGGACTTTATTTTATTCCTTCTATCTTCAAAAGTACATTAGCAGCAGGTGCTGAAAGAAAATAAATTGCCAATACATGTGGCTATTCTGTCAAACTTGTTTCTACGGGGCTATCTGTGCAGTCCCCGATCCCAATGAGGCATATTTGTTCTCAAATTTCATAGTCCTAGTTTCCGTGGCAATCGGGTTGTTGTATTCTCATACTATCCCCCCAGTGTTCAAATGCGAAGAATGCAAATTGAAACACTAGAAGTCTTGCTCCTTTGATGATTCCACTAGTGAATGGTTTGATAATCTTTGGTTCGATAGCAAGCTTCGTTTCCCATTAGGAACTTTGCTATCTAGCCAAAGATTATCTAACCACCCCCTAGTGACTTGTAGGGAAAACACTTGTGAACAGTTGAATAGCCTTTGGTCCGGTGGCAAGTTTTGCTTCCCATTAGGAATTTGCCACCGAGCCAAAGACTATTTAACCATCTCGTAATGCTTTGTTGTTTCAATGACTTGTCGCTTAAAGGTCTTATCTCTATAGATTCCTTCATAGTATGCTTCCCGTCGATGCCTCGTTAAAAACCTTGCCAGAAAAACACAATTGGGACAAAAACTGGGCGAAGGAAAAAAGAGTGTAACACATACTTTCAGTACGAGTGGTGCTCATCAGTAATAATACCTTTTGAGGTGAGTCACATTCTAGTTGCTCAGAAATTTGACTCGGTCTTGGTTTTCTAATTCATATGATCCTTTCTCGGTAACAGCTGAAACCCGATAGGGGCCTTCCCATGTCGAACCCAGTTTTCTCGCGTTGAGCTCCCGCGTGTTCTGAGTTACTTTCCTTAAAACCAAGTCTCCCACTTTAAAATAACAACGATTGGCCCTCCAGTTATAGTACCTTTCCATTCTTTGTTTTTGGGCCACCATCCTTATGTGCGCCAAGTCCCTACACTCGTCAAGCAACTCCAATTTGACCAGCAATGCATTGTTGTTTGTTTCTTTGTTCTCTCGGAAGTACCGCAAGGTCAGTTCTCCTATTTCAACCAGGATTATAGCTTCTGCACCATACACGAGAGAGAAAGGTGTCTTTCCCGTACACTACTCGGCCATCGTCCGGTATGCCCACAACACACCCGGTAACTCTTCAGGCCACTTGCCTTTGGCTGCTTCCAACCTCTTTTTGAGGTTTTTAATAATCACCTTATTGGTTGATTCCGCCTACCCGTTTGCGCTAGGATGGTATGGCGAAGATGTGATTCTTTTAATTTTCAGGTCTTTAAGGAATTTTGTGACCTTTAAGCCTATGAACTGTGTCCCATTGTCGCAGGCAATCTCCTTCGGTATTCCGAACCGGCAAATTATGTTTTCCCGTAGGAAATTGATCACTTCGCACTCACTTTGGTAAGGACCTGCTTCACCCCATTTAGTAAAATAATCAGTTAAAATTAAAAGAAACCTTACCTTCCCGAGATCCGATGGCAGCGACCCAACTATATCCATCCCCCATTTCATGAATGGCCATGGGAACAATACCGAAAGCAATAGTTCAACCAGTTGGTGCACCAACTATGCATGGTGCTGACATTTGTCGCATTTTTGAATGAATGCCTTCACATCTTACTCCATCCAGGGCCAATATTATCCCGCCCTAACTAATTTTAGGACCAATGAATTTGCACCGGAATGGTTTTCGCAAATTCCTTCGTGAACCTCTCTCATGATGTAGTCAGCCTTGGAGGCTCCTAAACATCGGGCCAATGGGCCTTGGAATGACCTTCTATATAACTGCCCCTCCCCAGAAGTTGTAATGAACTACTTTGGTATGGAGTGCCCGGGATGCCTTCAGGTCCTCGGGTAGCTTGACGTGCTCAAGGTAATTGATGATATCATTCTTCCAGTCCCAGACTAGGTTGGTTGTATTTACTTCACAATCACTATTCCCATCCAACACCGAATGTATGAGTTATACGATAGTACCGGAATCTGATCCTTTCATCTATGTGGATGATCCCAAGTTGGCCAATGCATCTGCTTCCACGTTTTCTTCTCTGGGATGTGGTAATCGACCACTCTCTGAACCGCGCGAGCAAAGTTTGAACTTTAATCACATACTGTTGCATGCGTTCCTCCTTTGTATCAAAGATCCCATAAACTTGGTTTACCACCACCTACGAATCACATTTGATTTCTATTACCTCAGACCTAGTCCCTGGGCCAATTCGAGTCCTACAATTAATGCCTCATACTCGGCTTCATTGTTAGTCAAAGGAACAATTTTTATGGCCTGCCTCAGGGTTTCTCCTGAAGGCGTGATTAGGACCACCCCGAGCCCGGACCCTTTCACATTGGAAGCTCCATCCATGAACAGGGTCCAAACTCCTGATGTCGTTTCCGACACCATCACCGCTTCTTTTGCAGCTAAAGGCAATAGCCCGACACTAAAATCGGCCACGAAGTCGGACAAAACTTGTGATTTGATCGCAGGCCTGGGCTTATACTCAATATTAAATTCACTAATTTTAACTGCCCATTTGGCCAACCTACCTGACAAATTAGGTTTGTGAAGGACATTTCACAGGGGAAAGGTTGTCACTATGGCTATAGGGTGGCATTGAAAATAAGGCCTAAGCTTTCGAGAGGCACTATGAGAGCTAAGGCCAATTTTTCGAGGTGCGGATAATGAGTTTTTGCTCCCGTCACAATTTTTCTAACATAATAGATAGGAGATTACGTACCTTCATCCTCCCAGACTAGAACAAGACTTACCGCTACCTCTGAGACAGCTAAGTATATTAGCAATTGTTTGCCTTCCTCCGGTTTTGATAGTAACGGAGGGATCAATAATTCAGGTCTTTTAGGGCCTGTTAGCATTTTGGGGTCCATTCAAAGTTCTTCTTCTTCTTCTTCAGAAGTGAGAAGAAGTGATGATAGTTTTTCGATGACCGAGTAATGAACCTGCTTAGAGTGGCTAGTCTTTCACTTAGCCTTTGGACTTCTTTTACATTTGTCAGCTGGTCTGGGATGTCCTCGTTGGCTTTGCTCTTATCGAGATTGACTTCGATCCCTCTTTCTGAAACCAAGAAACCCAAGACTTTGTCGGAGCTAACTTCGAATGTACATTTTTGGGGGTTGAGCTTCATGTTGTGCTTCCTTAAGATGTTGAATGTTTCATGGAGATGTTTGGAAAGGTCGCCTGCATTCAAAGACTTGACCACCATATCATCTATGTACACTTCCATTGTTTTACCTATTTGTTTTCCGAACATCTTGTTCACTAGCCTCTGATAAGTGGCTCCGGCATTTTTGAGCCCGAAGGGCATCACATTATAACAATATGTGCCGAAGTTTGTTATGAACGAAGTTTTTTCCTCATCCTCCGGGTTCATCTTAATTTGTTTGTACCCAAAATAGGCATTAAGGAAACTCATTAACTCGTGCCCGGCCGTGGCGTCGATCATTTGGTCGATGTTTGGCAGTGGGAACGAGTCTTTTGGGCACACCTTATTCAAGTCCTTAGAATCTACGCACATTCAAAAGTTATTATTATTTTTGGGAACAACAACTACATTAGCTAGCCAGTCGGGATACTTTACCTCCCGGATTGAACCGCTGTCAATTAATCGAGTTACCTCTTCTTTGACAAACCTATTTCTGACCTCGACTGTAACACCCCATAAAACAATATTCGAATTATTTAAGTTTAAAGCACCATAAAATTTTGCAAAAAGAAATATAATGTTTCGTGGTACCGGATTGGGCTTATGTATTTGAGGATTGTATAAATTTTTTGCAGCGAGCTCGCGAGCCGCTGCTAGGACTTTTTGGGTTTAAACAATGCACTGAGGGATAAAGGAAAATATTTGGCAGAGAAATGCATTTTTGCGGTCCATTATCGACTGCAGAATCACTCTGCGGACCGCATAATGGCCGTAGAGTGAGGCAGGAGAGGGGAGATTTTGGATGCCATTCTACGGTCGACTATGCGACCGCATAACTGTTCCGCGGTTCACTATGCAACCATAGAACAGGTCTACGGGCCGCATAGTGACCGCAGACCGAGGCAAATTTTATCCAGTTTTGGGACACCAATTATGCGGCCGATATGAGGTCCCCGCACATCGATTATGCGATCGCAGACCTTGTTCTGGAGCTTTATTTTTGGGTTTTTAAAACCCGACCCTACTTCGTTAAATACACGCTTTGGGCCATTATTGAGCTAAAATCTGACATTTTAGAGTGAGAGAGAATGCCCTAGAGTGAGAAGG
The DNA here is from genome assembly GCA_000715115.1 of Nicotiana otophora. NCBI lineage: Eukaryota > Viridiplantae > Streptophyta > Magnoliopsida > Solanales > Solanaceae > Nicotiana > Nicotiana otophora. The sequence goes on from AWOL01S0050864.1 coordinate 27,494, forward strand.
TGTTCCTCAATAATTGTTCTTCAATTCTTGCTCAAATATTTGGATGATTAAGAAGTAAAACTCATTAGGTCTTCATCCTAGAGGTAAGATTCTACACCCTAACCCCTAATTTCGAAAATATCTGAAAATTGATAATTAGCAAGATAATATTTTAGCATGAGAGTTGTTTATTTTACATGCATATTATATCAAGGGGTGTAGGAAGATTGTTGAACTAAGCATGGTAATAAATGGGTTGTGGGATGATGGAATCCTCCATAAAAGGACCTTGAAACCTTAATGCACACCTAGTGTTTGATAAAATGCTTAAATGAGCTAAAACCATGATCATCTTAATAATTTTTGTTCAATTTGTTATAATTCTCAAATAGATTGAATTTGCTATGAATTCCGGAATGTTTTAGAGTTTAAGGATCCATTGAGGTATGTTGGCTAAACCTTTCTCCTAGAATTGAATCCCATGGTATCCATGTAATTTATGTAAGTCCCGAATTGTTCATTATGAAAGTGGCTATTCCGAATAAGCTTGTGTTGAAAGATATATGTTCAATAGGTATCCCAAAATTCCTTTATCATGTTATATTGTCATTTGAGATTACGTTCAAAGTATGGGATGTGTGTTAATAATATTGCGACTTTAAGTCAAGTTCAAACGAAGGATATTATGCCAACTTTTGTGAAAAACCTCTATGTGCCTAAGACTCTTAGTTGCTCACGTGTGTACTAAAAATATTGATTTATAATGCCTTGTTGTTTTTGATGATGATGATGATGGTTGAAAGTGAAAAGGCTGAGTATGGAATACTCAATATGGCCATCGTGCCCAGAATGAGAATTACATATGTGGCCAATAGTTCCAATAAAATGAAAGAACGTGTGAACATTATGAGATGAGTTTTAGCTCTTTTACATAATAATGTCATTAATGTCCTATGATCACCCGTGGCTAGTACAAGTAAGCGATAGTATGAACGTAAATTGTGGTTGTTTGCCAAAACAGGAATATTGTGTTATGAACCCTATGGACGGTCTATGAAACACATAGGAATATTGTGTTATGAACCCTATGCGGTCTATGAAACGTATAGTGATATTGTGTTATGAAACCCTATGGACGGTCTATGAAGCGCATAGGTATATTGTGTTATGAAATCCTATGGACGGTCTATGAAACGCGGTTATGAAACCCTATGAACGGTCTATGAAATGCATAGGTATATTTTGTTATGAAATCCTGTGGACGGTCTATGAAATGCATAGGTATATTGTGTTATGAAACCCTATGGACAGTCTATGAAACACATAGATATATTGAGATATGAAACCCTATGGACGGTCTATGAAATGCATAGGTACATTGTGTTATGAAATTCTATGGACGGTCTATGAAACGCATACGTATATTGTGTTATGAAACCCTATGGACGGTCTATGAAACACATAGGTATATTATGTTATGAATCCCTATGGACGGTCTATGAAACACATAGGTATATTATGTTATGAAATCCTGTGGACGGTCTATGAAATGCATAGGTATATTGTGTTATGAAATCCTATGGACGGTCTATATAACGCATAGATATATTGTGTTATGAAATCTTGTGGACAGTCTATGAAACGCATAGGTGCATTGCATATGAGATGTATAGGTGTACGGTATGAATAAACACTAAGGACGGCTTGTGAAATGCATAAGTGTATAATATATTATGTGTTCCACGTACAGATCATATGGCTCGGTTGACCCTAAAAGAAGTTTAGAATGATACAAGTATAATAAGGCATGATATTTGAACCTATGCGATGTTTAATAGTCTTTTGATGTACTTTAAATGCCTCTTATTTGAGTTACCGTATTTTTAAATGTTGTTCTGTCTACCTTTCATTCGAGTACCATTCCATATGTACTCACGTCCCTTTTGCTGAGGGCGCTGCATCTTTTAATGGATGCAGTGGTTCCATAGCAGGCAGCACTAATCAGTGATAGCGGTACACTCTCTTCCCAGCAGACTTGGTGAGCCCCACATCACCTCGGGGTCATGTATCTTTTGTTCCTTGTGTATTGTATCTGAGGTATAGCCGGGGCCTTATTGCCGGCATTATCATAATACTTTTGTATCTTTAGAGGCTCCGTAGACATATTATGGGTTGTATATTGGTGTCAGGGAAGTCAAACTAGCTATGTTGTGTTTGAATTACTTGTTCCACTTTAGACCATGAAAATGTGTGTAAAATTTGAGACTTTAAAATGAAGTAACAAATGGTAAGAATTGGTATTACAGACCTGATCAGTTTATTGTTTGATTAACGAAAATATGTATTCTCTTTATTTATGGATAAGTTTGGGTAGAAAGAAATCTAAAACGCTTGCTTGGCCGGGTTCACTTGGTAGAGCGCCGGTTGTGCTCCCCTAGTTTTGGGGCATGACATCGGCTATCGGGTGTTTTTTCAGCCTTACCGGTGGGATACTTGGGTCAGGCTTAGCTTTTGCACGACCACCTCTACCGGGATACCTGTCATATCCGCGTGCGACCATGCGAAACAATCAACATTAGTTTTAAGAAAATCAATAAATCCTTACCTGAGTTCGAGGTTGAGGCATGTCCCCAAGTTGAATTTTGCCTCCATGATATTTTCGAACAAAGCCACTTGTTCGAGTTCTTCTGTCGTGGACTTGATCGCATCCGTTTCTTCTACCTGGTAGGATTCCGACGACTCCACCTCTTTGTCATCTTCGTTCAGTTTGGGAGAAGTCGCTGGTTCCTGTAATTGCTATGCGTGGAGTTCCTTCCCTTTACTACTGAAAGCCGATACCGCGTTCATTTCCCTTATTGCCGGTTGATCTCCTCTTATTTGTTTGATTCCCTCCGAAGTCGAGAATTTCAGTAGTTGGTGATATGTTGATGGTACGGCCTTCATCACATGCAACCATGGTCTACCGAGAATTATGGTGTAGCCTATATCGCCGTCCACCACTTCAAATAGGGTAGTCTTCATGAACCCTTCGGCATTTATTGGCAGCAAGAGAAACCCCTTGGGTCGTCACGCTTGCTAAGATGAACCCGACGCAGAGTTTTGTTGCCGAAATGAAGCTTCCAGTTAACTTGGCTTATGTTGCATCCCGCATTTCGTACGTTAAAGTTTCTCCGTAAGTTAATCGACGTAAGCTCGGGAATGAGATTATTTTTGAGGTTATAAGTATTTATGTTATTTGTAATAAGTGATAAGTAAGTGCCGTGAAGATTAGAGGGTAAACAAATCATAGAATGAGTATTCGTTGAAGTTTGTCAATTTGGGATAAAATACGGTCAAAGCTATAATATCTGGTATTTATGGACTAGTGTCATACAAGGTACCACATGACCATGATAGTAAGGTACATAAAGTGTATTAAAAGTGATTAGTATTTTAAGTATTTTGAGATAATTCCTAATTATATTGGTAATGAGTTAAGTATTAATTTTTAGTAGGAGATTAACAAGGTAATTAATTTTGGTGGATAAGCTTAATGGGACCTCACCTCAACGTGGCAACAAAGGGCTATGTAACAATGACTCTTGGTTCATTATATTAGGTGGCACATTTAGGGGATCTTTGGGAAAAACTAAGCCACAAAAATGGGGCCCACAACGTACAATTTTAAGAGACCTTCTTATCTCATTAAAGTGTGATGCTAGATTTGCTAAGTAACAGATGTAACTTCACCAAAAATTCATACGAAACTACATAGCATAATAGCAACGATATTTTCCAATTCTAAGGGAGCCCGGTATAACATTTCTCAAGAATATCATACGGCTTTTTCCCTACTTCGATCTCGCCGTTACGTGTTTTATCACGATTGATGTTTGTTAGAGGGATTGTCTAGAGAATAGGCTCAGGTATGTTAAGGCTATCCCTTCTTTCCTTTTGGCATGATCCATATGATACAACAAAATGAGCAAACGCACAACTTTTACAAATGACTATATTCTTAGAAGTATTAGTGATGCCTATGTTCTTGATTTTCCATGTGTCTTATTATCATATCTTCTGTTCATAGGTCTCAGAAAAATACATAGTTGATAAAATTTATCCAAAGGCATATTGATCTTATGACATACCGAGAAGTCTTATTAACTTATTTCTTATGCATTTCATTCATTTATAAATATACATTGACCCATGACCAGATGGAGTTATATACGCATATATTATATGTATATGGGATATGAGAAAAGGTTACGGCGTTATATACGCACCACCACCTGATCAGTTGGTATATATTGATGATTTCACCCACAGAGGTCGAGATAGTATGACGAGATGCCCTCAGAGGCTGGATGATGTTATGTACACATATACTTATGCATGATACGACATTTATACGCACATGCATGACTTTATTAATATTTCAGGATTCATAAAGTTATTTAGACTTACAGGCGGATTCCTTTACTCCATGTTTCATTTATGTCTTTTATGTACTGATTTTCGTGACATTACATACTCGGTACATTATTCGTACTGGCGTCCCTTTTGCCTGGGGACACTGCGTTTCATGCTCCCATGTGCATGTAGACAAGCCGACGGTTCCCCTTTTTAGGATCCTTGATCATCGAGAGTTGGTATGCTCAACTTGATCCTGAAATGTTATTAGTTTTGGTACGCTATTTTTGTATGTAGATATGGGTACGACGGGGCCCAGTCCCGTCCTTTATACAGTTGTATACTCTATTAGAGGTCTATAAACAGTCATGTATAGTTGGATAATATGTGGCCTTGTCGGCTTCTAGTTTTGGATATATAGTTGTCTATAGCAGCCTTGTCGGTTCGCCCTACCATATTTTGCATGTATATGTATATATGTCCTTTAGACATGTTTTCCTCACGTATATTATTCAAGTGATTCAGCAGTTTAATGACAGATGTTATTCATGACCTACCCTTAATTTATGTTTATATCTTAGACGCATGCTTAGGGGTGTTCGACAGGTAGGACTCGGGGTCATGGCCCATCGGTTAGGGTCGTGACAAAAGTGGTATCAGAGCAGTTCTGGCTTATAGTTGTCTATAGACCGTGTCTAGTAGAGTCTTCTTTATGGGTGTGTTGTGTACCACATTTATAAACAGGAGACTGCGAGACATATAGGATGTTATCCTCCCTTCTTATCTTAGATCGTGCGATATAAAAATTCATTTTCCTAACGATGTGTTATATTTTCAGCGATGCCTAAGAAGGCTACTGCCGCCCAGAAGGGCAAGTCCGTGGTTGATGAGACTACTAGTTGAGCGCCACGAGTTACTAGGGCTCAGGGAGAGTCTCATAGTGAGATTCCATCTCAGACTTCACATACCCCGCCCTCTCCAAAGGAGCTCCGAAAGGCACTAGCTCCAGTGCCTTTCCCTGTATATCTAGCTCCACAGCCAGATGCACTGGGTCATGAGATAAGAGATGCTATAAAGCTATTAACTCGATTAGTAGCCGCACATGCTCGGCGTCAGGAGGTAGGTATTGTCCATGCAGATAGGGCCATCAGTGCGAGGGTTCGTGATTTCATTACTTTGGACCCTCCAGTATTCACTGGAGCAGATCCAAACTAGGACCCTCAGGTATTTATCGATAGGATGCAGAGGACTTTGAGGGTAATGAAGGCCACTGTGACTGAGTCAGTTGAGCTAGCTTCCTATAGACGTCAAGATGTTGCGGTTAATTGGTATGAGTCTTGGGAGTTGTCGAGAGGTATGGATGGCCCTCCAGCGTTATGGCAGGAGTTTACAGAGGTTTTTATTCATCATTATTTGCCACCAGAGCTTAGACGGGCTAGAGTTGATAGGTTCTTGACCCTTCGGTAGGGTAAATTGAGTGTTCGGGAGTACAATCTTCAGTTTGATTCACTGGCTAGGTATGCTCCCACTATTGTATCTAAGATGGAGGATCTGGTTCACCGGTTCGTGATGGGGTTGGAGCCGCACTTGCTTAATAATTGTATGTCTGTCTCACTTCAGCCAGGCATGGATATTTCTCGTATTCAGGCATATGCTCAGGGTGTAGTGGAGTATAAGTAGAAGCAGAGGGCCGATCGTGAGCATGATAGGGGCCAGAGTAAGAGAGCTAGATCTTCGGGTCAAGGTGGTCAGAGACAACAATACTCGAGGTATCCAGCCCAGCCATCAGCTAGCGCACCCCCTCAGTTTTCCAGTATGAGATTTGATCGTTCCACATATTCAGGGGCTAGTTAGAATTCCAGGGCCTCAAGTTCTCAGTATTGGGGTTAGTCAAGTCAGATGAGGCCGCCCTTGCCACGATGTGCTCAATATGGTAAGCAGCACGTCGGGCAGTGCCGTATGGGATTGAGTGTTTGTTTTATGTGTGGTTATCCAGGCCACGTTATGAGAGATTGTGCGACGAGAGGTGGTACAAGCTTAGTTCAGCCAGCGGGATCTGTAGTTGGTTTGTCATCATTAGTACGCCCCCCTAGGCAAGGTCCACAAGCACCAATCGGTTGTGGTAGAGGCAGAGGTGGAGCATCTATCTCGAGCGGTCCTCAGAACCGCATTTATGCATTATCAGGTCGACAGGATCAGGAGTCATCACCTGATGTTGTTACATGTATATTATCAGTCTCCTCATATGATGTATATTCATTGATTGACCTAGGTTCCACCTTATCATATATTACACCGTTGGTTTCTAGTAAGTTTGGAATAGAACCAGAGTTGGTTAAACCTTTTGAGGTGTCCAAACCTATTGGGGTTCTAGTAATATCTAGATGGGTATATAGAGATTGTACAGAAGTAGTTCATGATCGATCTACAATAGCTTACCTAATTGAGCTAGATATAGTAGAATTTGATGTTATACTGGGTATGGATTGGTTGGCTTCTTGTTATGCCAACGTTGGTTGTAGATCAAATATGGTTCGATTCCAGTTTCCAGGGGAGCCTGTTTTGGAGTGGAAAGGTAATACGGGATCGCTGAGAGGTAGGTTTATTTCCTATCTCAAGGTAGGGAAGATGATTAGAAAGGGCTATATTTATCACTTAGTTCGGGTTCAGGATGTGAAAGTAGAGTCACCAACCGTTCAATCTATCCATGTGGTTAACGAGTTTCTTGATATTTTCCCCGACGAGCTTTCGGGTCTTCCTGCAGAGCGAGAAATTGAGTTTGCTATTGAGATATTATCAGATACTCAGTCAATATCTATTACTCCCTATAGAATGGCACCTGCAGAGCTGAGAGAGTTGAAGGAACAACTAAGGGACTTGCTCGAAAAAGGCTTTATTAGACCTAGTACATCACCGTGGGGAGCACTTGTATGATTTGTGAGTAAGAAAGACGGTTCCTTGCGGATGTGTATTGATTATAGACAGTTGAATAAGGTGACGATCAAGAATAAGTATCCACTCCCGAGGATTGATGATTTATTTGATCAGTTTCAAGGTGCCAAGTGTTTCTCGGAGATAGACTTGAGGTCCGGGTACTATCAGGTAAGGGTTAAGAAAATGATTTGCTGAAGACAGCATTCAGGACCAGATACGGGCACTTTGAGTTGTGTGTTATGTCATTCGGTTTAAGCAAATACTAGTACTGTTCTACATGTACTAACGTCCTTTTTCCGGGGGCGCTGCATCTTCAATGGATGCAGGTGGTTCATCAGCGAGCAATTTTGGTACTCGTTAGAAATCACTCTCTATTCAGCAGGTTTAGTGAGCCCTACTCTATTCCGGGCCTTGTGTCATTTGATATTGTATTTTGAGCTTTGAGGTATAACCGGGGCCTTGTCGCCGGCACTTCCATTCTTCTCTTCTGTTGTACTTAGAGGCTCCGTAGATAGCTGTGGGTGGTGTTCGATGTTGCGTAATGAATTAGAAGTGTTGTTATGTAGAAAATATATTTTTCATCATATCTATAAACTTGTAATATTTTGGAAGTCGTAAATGAATATCTTTTGAATAATGAGAAAAGAATGGGGAACACTTGACTCTTTTCATGTCTATCTCTTGTACTGGTTCTTTTATTGTTAATGGGAAAGTTGGGTAGAAGGCATCTAGCAGACTTGCTTTATCGGGATATCTCGGTTGAGCGCTGGTCGCGCTCCCCGAGGTCGGTGCGTGACATTTGTAAGCTTCACTGGTCGGCAAGTAAAATCCCCAATACTACAAAATAAAAAAGTTACTGTTAAATGGTTCAAAAAATAGTCATTGCATAATATTGAAGTATATCGATATTCCATTTGAATATTGTAGTATTCCTTTATATGGTCAAGTTTTCCAAATCAGCTGAATTGCACACACTAGTAGTATTTTTAAAAAGACATACATTAATGCAAATAACTATGATAAAAGTATTAGACAGTATTCTAATCAATTTCTAGCAGTATTCTATTATTCAAATAAAATTTAAAACTTATCAGTATTCCAATTGGATGAGGACGGTATACTAATGTGAGAAATTTGTAAAATACCTCCAAATCCCCATCTGAATGCTTCTTTCCGCCATTGTTATCACCAGCCTTTCGTCTTTTCGGACCTGGAACCCTTATTTTTATCATGTCATATTTTTTCCTACTAACCTTAATGCCATCATCCTTTTTGGATGCTCGAACTTTAAAATTTTGAGATCGTATTTTCGCAAATCTATCATTATCATCCCTTTTGGACGCCAATTCATAGATTGCATGTGAAGTTTCATCCAATAATTCCACTTCTCCCAATTGAATTTTAATGGGAAAAAAAACTTTATCGCCTTTTCCGAGTAATTTTTCAGTTCTACGGAAAGCCAATTTTCTCTTCATCCTTTCCTCCACTTTTTGCTTGCTATTTACTTGAGAGAAAAACCTTGAAAGAAGAGATTGTGTGATCAGTGAAAAAACCAGTAAAAAGGAATACTGTGCTTGAGAGGAAAACCTTGAAAGAAGAAATTTTGTGGGTATACAGCCCCCCCCCCCCTCTTTTGGTATACGATGCTTAATAGAATATTGAGAAAGATACGGTGTTTAATTCCAATTAAATATTGATTGAAAATATCGTAAAAGAATCTCAGAGAGATAATCTAATCCCTTAAAAGGTTAGATATATTTAATGGCAAATAATGATATTAAAGATTCAAGAAGTAAATAAAATTTTATAAAGTAGGTATATAATGAAGTTAGCTGGTGTTTTAATGGGTAGCCCGCGTAGATTCCTAATAAAGATACAAGCTATTGTAATATAATTGAGAACTGAAAATAAGAAATGCACCGTAATTGCAATTTGATTACTGAATTTGGAAGGTTTACAATCGAATGCAGCCCAACGATTACATACTATTTACTACTATGAAAGAACCTCCATGATTGACTTCAAGCACACCTGAAATATGAGAGAAATTTGAGTGAGGAAGGAGAAGAGATGGAAAGAAAGGAAGAGAAGAGAAGAGAAAATCAGAGAGAGAATTTTGGAGGTAATGAGAAAATTACCGGTCAATAACTGAATACATGAACACCAGCCCAATCTGTTATAGCTAGATTAAGCTAAGCCCAATTTTGTTACACCTAACATGATCAAGACCATTGATTTGCTAACTGTCTTAAATTCACACCCTAGTAGTCCATTGCAGTTCCAGATCCCTTCCCACGTGCCTCCTTTACATCCGCGTGCCCATTTCTCACTTTCCTATAAATCCTAATTGCTTGACTTTCCTAAATCATTTATCCATTTTGTTTCTCAATATTTTGCTCCCGAGATTACAATACCCCCCTCCCCCTATGAAAAATGACATTGTCCTAAAGGTCGGAGCTAGGCCAAAAAATCTGAAAGTCGCCCTTTAGTATACCCCCAATCAACCCATGTAGCCTTATCGGGGCTCAGATTAGCATATTGTACCAGCACCTTCCTCTAAAACCTTTATTGAGCTTTACCGTCCTCCGTTGTAAAATAACTATGGCAGTACTAACACCCGACCATCTGTTGCACCCTATTTTACACGGGTTAAGATAAAACTTAACATAACGGCCATTCTCAAGTATGTTATGGTTGGGAATTGTCACCTAATATATAAGGTCAATGTAACAACCTGTTCGGTTGTTTGGTGTACTTTAGTCCCGTTCCCATATTTGATACTTCTTGTATATTTTTTTTGTTTTGTTTTATGACTTACGGAAATTGTTGGTTTGGTCTCGTTTCAGTTCTACCTTACATACTCAGTACATTATTCATACTGATATCCTTTTGTTGGGGACGCAGCATTCATGCATGTAGGTGAAGATAATCAGTTTGACGAGCCCTCATAATAGATGAGATTAGCATTCGGCGAAAGATCGGTAAGACTCCACCTCACTGGGAGTGCAGCCGAGTCTATGAGTCATTGTGTCAGAGTTTTGCTATATACTTATGGGTAGGCCGGTACCCTGTCCCATTTGATGTCATATAATCTTAGAGGATTTGTAGACAGAGGTTCATTTTGTATAGTATGTCAGAGGTCTTGACGACCCATATGTTTTAAGAAAGATGGTTCATTGATACAGTGTTTGCTCACTTATAGTTATGCATTACAAGTTGTGGCCATGTTGGCCTATGATAGTTACAAAGAAAGGAAAGAGTTACAGAGTGGTTCGCTCGGGCCAGTACGACACCAGGTGCCAGCCACGCCTCCCCAGGTATGGGGCGTGATAAAGTGGTGTCAGAGCGGGTCGTGTCCTAGGGAGTCTACACAGTCGTGCCTAGTAGAGTCTCACTTATGGATGTGTTGTGCACCACATTTATAATTGAGAGGCTATAGGACATTTAGGAAATGTTACCCTTCTTTTGTTTCCAGATCGTGCCATAGAGCAGAGTCGTAAGAAGTCAGTATGAAACTTTCGCTAAATTTTGTATGCACTAGAGGTGCAGGTATTACAGTAGAGCTTTAAGCGTAATTTCCATCTATGTTGAAGGGAGATTATGAAAGAAACAGAAGATACGATGCGAGATTGAAAAGTAAGTAAGGTAAAGGTGAAGAAAATACGAGATACTCAAGTACAAAAGGTTGTGAATAGTAGAGACTTCGGATATAGTTTGGGTTTTAGTTTAGTATACAGAGGAGACCCTAGCAAAAATTTGAAAATGTCAAAGAGTTAACATTCGAGGACGAATGTATCTAAAGGGGGGAACGATGTTACATCCTGTACCTTAGCTTTCGCTAAATGTTGTATGCACCATTTGAGATTATGAAAGAAACAGAAGATACGATGTGAGATTGAAAAGTAAGTAAGGTAAAGGTGAAGAAGATACGAGATACTCAAGTACAAAAGGTTACGAATAGTCGAGACTTCGGATACAGTNAATATACGGTGGCACTTCAGAGATTCAGGTTGATTCTTATATGTCTTTAATTAATGTCGACTTATTGTTACGTTTCAGTTCTGCCTTACATACTCAGTACATTATTCGAACTAACGTCCTTTTGTTTGGGACGCTGCATTCATGCATGCAGGTGAAGATAATCAGTTTGACGAGCTCTCATAATAGATGAGATTAGCATTCAGTGAAAGATCGGTAAGACTCCACCTCACTTGGAGTACACCCGAGTCTATGAGTCATCGTGTCAGAGTTTTGCTATAGACTTATGGGTAGGCCGGTACTCTGTCCTATTTGATGTCATACAATCTTAGAGAATTTGTAGACAGAGGTTCATTTTGTACAGTATGTCAGAGGCCTTGACGACCCATATATATTCATGTTTTAAGAAAGATGGTTCATTGATACAGTGTTTTCTCACTTATAATTATGCACTACAAGTTGAGACGATGTTGGCCCCTGATAGTTACAAAGAAAAAAAGAGTTACAGAGTGGTTCGCTCGGGCCAGTACGACACCAGGTGCCAGCCACGCCTCCCCAGGTTTGGGGCGTGACAAAGTGGTGTCAGAGCAGGTCGTGNTAACATTCGAGGACGAATGTATCTAAAGGGGGGAACGATGTTACATCTTGTACCTTAGCATTAGGATGTTCCGTAGTAAATCTACATGAGTTCGAAGGGATTATGTCTATTAGGAGGTTATAGAGGGTTTAAGACATTATTATTATGAGACCCTATAAGTTTATACCCTTGATACCGTAACATATTATGTTAGAGTGGGTAATTGATTAATTATCGGATAACGGTATATTACCTAATTAACTAATTGGTTAGTGGATAAAGATTAAAATCACCTTCACGTGGCAGCAAATAAGAGTAACACTTAAATGACTCTTGCCTTAGACAAACTAATTAGTGGGCACTTGGACAACAATTCTAAGACAATTACACGTAAAGAAATGACCTTATCCTAGTCATCTCTACTTATCTTCAAAAGACATCCAACTCATTTCTTGGCAAAGATTACATACAAAATGGCAAAACAAGGAATGAAGATTCATATATCTAATGATGAATGCTAAAGTTACCGTTGCTTATATTGCTGGAATTTGGACCTTGCTTCAAACTCTAATTGATTAAGCACCACGGAAACTACAATATGTGCAAGACCAACTGATCGCTCCTTGCCCGTATAAATTTTGTCTCAAGAATATTATACGAATTTTTCCTACTCCAGGTATGTTAAGGCTAATCCTTCTTTCTTTTGGGATGATTTAAGTAACGATACATAAACGTAATGCTATAACATAAGTGGTTCTACTCTTAGTAGTTAAGGATAACTATGTTATTCATTCCGGTAAAGTGATACTCAAGCATATCTAAGTATGTCCCTAAGTCCCTATTGAGGTATATGATAGAGATATTAATGTTTATAATATAGTGATACATGCATATTTATACATTTACCACCGAACTACGGCCGGTTGGACAGTGATATATTTACCACCGAGCTATGGCCGGTCGGACAGTCATATATTTACTACTGAGCTACGGCTGGTCGGGCAATCATACATTTACCATCGCGCTACAGCCAGTCGGACAGTTACCACTAATCAGTTGGGCAGTCATGCATCATACGATATGGATAATAGATTCAAAGAGAAGTATTATATATATAAGTATAAGTATGAATATACGGTGGCACTTCAGAGATTCAGGTTGATTCTTATATGTCTTTAATTAATGTCGACTTATTGTTACGTTTCAGTTCTGCCTTACATACTCAGTACATTATTCGAACTAACGTCCTTTTGTTTGGGACGCTGCATTCATGCATGCAGGTGAAGATAATCAGTTTGACGAGCTCTCATAATAGATGAGATTAGCATTCAGTGAAAGATCGGTAAGACTCCACCTCACTTGGAGTACACCCGAGTCTATGAGTCATCGTGTCAGAGTTTTGCTATAGACTTATGGGTAGGCCGGTACTCTGTCCTATTTGATGTCATACAATCTTAGAGAATTTGTAGACAGAGGTTCATTTTGTACAGTATGTCAGAGGCCTTGACGACCCATATATATTCATGTTTTAAGAAAGATGGTTCATTGATACAGTGTTTTCTCACTTATAATTATGCACTACAAGTTGAGACGATGTTGGCCCCTGATAGTTACAAAGAAAAAAAGAGTTACAGAGTGGTTCGCTCGGGCCAGTACGACACCAGGTGCCAGCCACGCCTCCCCAGGTTTGGGGCGTGACAAAGTGGTGTCAGAGCAGGTCGTGCCTTAGGGAGTCTACAAAGCCGTGCCTAGTAGAGTCTCACTTATGGATGTGTTGTGCGCCATATTTATAATTGAGAAGCTATAGGGCATTTACGAAATGTTACCCTTCTTTTGTTTCCAGATCGTGCCATAGAGCAGAGTCATAAGACGTCAGTATGAAGCTTTAGCCAAATTTTGTATGCACCAGAAGTGCAGGTATTACAGTAGAGCTTTAAGCGTAATTTCCATCTATGTTGAAGGGAGATTATGAAAGAAATAGAAGATTCGATGCGAGATTGAAAAGTAAGTAAGGTAAAGGTGAAGAAGATACGAGATAATCAAGTATAAAAGGTTGTGAATAGTCGAGACTTCGGATATAGTTTGGGTTTTAGTTTAGTATACAGAGGAGACCTTAGCAAAGTTTTGAAAATCTCAAAGCGTTAACATTCGAGGACGAATGTATCTAAAAGGGGGAAAGATGTTACATCCTGTACCTTAGCATTAGGATGTGCCGTAGTAAATCCACATGAGTTCGAAGGGATTATGTCTATTAGGAGGTTATAGAGGGTTTAAGACATTATTACTATGAGATCCTGTAAGCTTACAACCTTAATACCGCTAACTTTTATGTTAGTGTGGGTAATTGGATAATTATCGGGTAACAGGATATTACCTAATTAACTAATTGGTTAGTGGATAAAGATTAAAATGCCCCCTCCCACCCCACGTGGCAGCAAATAAGAATAACACTTAAATGACTCTTGCCTTAGACAAACTAATTAGTGGGAACTTGGACAACAATTCTAAGACAATTATACATAAAGAAATGACATTATCTAATCATCTCTACTTATCTTCAAAAGATATCCAATTCATTTCTTGCCAAAGATTACATACAAAAAGGCAAAACAAGGAATGAAGATTCATATATCTAATGATGAATGCTCAAGTTACCGTTGCTTATATTGCTGGAATTTGGACCTTGCTTCATACTCTAATTGATTAAGCACCACGGAAACAACAATATGTGCAAGAGCAATGGATCGCTCCTTGCCCGTGTGGAATATGTCTCAAGAATATTATACGAAATTTTCCTACTCCTGGTATGTTAAGGCTAATCTTTCTTTCTTTTGGCATGATCCAAGTAACGATACGTAAACGTAATGCTATAACATAAGTGGTTCTACTCTTAGTAGTTAGGGATATCTATGTTATTCATTCCGGTAAAGTGATACTCAAGCATGTCTAAGTATGTCCTTAAGTCCCTATTGAGGTATATGATAGAGATATTAATGTTTATAATATAGTGAGACATGCATATTTATACATTTACTACCGAGCTACGGCCGGTTAGGAAGTTATACATTTACTACTGAGCTACGGCCGGTCGGGCAGTCATACATTTACCACCGACCTACGGCTGGTCGGGCAGTCATGCATTTACCACCGTGCTACAGCCAGTCGGGCAGTTACCACTAATCAGTTGGGCAGTCATGCATCATACGATATGGATAATAGATTCAAAGAGAAGTATTATATATATAAGTATAAGTATGCATATACGGTGGCACTTCAGAGATTCAGGTTGATTCTTATATGTCTTTAATTAATGTTGACTTATTGTTACATTTCAGTTCTGCCTTACATACTCAGTACATTATTCGTACTGACGTCCTTTTGTTAGGAACGCTGCATTCATGCAGGTGAAGATAATCGGTTTGACGAGCCCTCACAATAGATGAGATTAGCATTTAGTGAAAAATCGGTAAGACTCCACCTCACTGGGAGTGCACCCGAGTCTATGAGTCATCGTGTCAGAGTTTTGCTATAGACTAAGGGTAGGCCGGTACCCTGTCCCATTTGATGTCATGTAATCTTAGAGGATTCGTAGACAGAAGTTCATTTTGTACAGTATGTCAGAGGCCTTGACGGCCTATATGTATTCATGTTATAAGAAAGATGGTTCATTGATACAGTGTTTGCTCACTTATAGTTATGCATTACAAGTTGTGGCCATGTTGGCCCATGATAGTTAAAAAGAAAAAAAGGAGTTACAGTGTGGTTTGTTAGGGCCAGTACGACACCGTGTACCAGCCACGCCTCCCCAGGTTTGGGGCGTGATAAAGTGGTGTCATAGCGGGTCGTGTCCTAAGGGGTGTACAAAGCTGTGCCTAATAGAGTCTCACTTATGGATGTGTTGTGCGCCACATTTATAATTGAGAGGCTATAAGGCATTTAGGAAATGTTACCCTTCTTTTGTTTCTAGATCGTGCCATAGAGGAGAGTCGTAAGAAGTCAGTATGAAGCTTTTACCAAATTTTATATGCACCAGAGGTGCAGGTATTACAGTAGAGCTTTAAGCGTAATTTCCATCTATGTTGAAGGGAGATTATGAAAGAAACAGAAGATATGATGCGAGATTGAAAAGTAAGTAAGGTAAAGGTTAAGAAGATACGAGATACTCAAGTACAAAAGGTTGTGAATAGTCGAGACTTCGGATATTGTTTGGGTTTTAGTTTAGCATACAGAGAAGACCTAGCAATGTTTTAAAAATCTCAAAGAGTTAACATTCGAGGACGAATGTATCTAAAGGGGGGAAGGATGTTACATCCCGTACATTTGCATTAGGATGTGCCGTAGTAAATCCATATGAGTTCGAAGGGATTATGTCTATTAGGAGGTTATAAAGGGTTTAAGACATTATTACTATGAGACTCTGTAAGTTTACAACCTTAATACCGTTAGATATTATGTTAGTGTGGGTAATTCGACAATTATCGGGTAACGGAATATTACCTAATTAACTAATTGGTTAGTGGATAATGATTAAAATCTCCCCCCTAAGTGGCAGCAAATAAGAATAACACTTCAATGACTCTTGCCTTAGACAAACTAATTAGTGGGCACTTGGACAACAATTCTAAGACAATTACACGTAAAGAAATGACCTTATCCTAGTCATCTCTACTTATCTTCAAAAGACATCCAACTCATTTCTTGGCAAAGATTACATACAAAATGGCAAAACAAGGAATGAAGATTCATATATCTAATGATGAATGCTAAAGTTACCGTTGCTTATATTGCTGGAATTTGGACCTTGCTTCATACTCTAATTGATTAAGCACCACGGAAACTACAATATGTGCAAGACCAAACTGATCGCTCCTTGCCCGTATAGATTTTGTCTCAAGAATATTATACGAATTTTTCCTACTCCAGGTATGTTAAGTCTAATCCTTTTTTCTTTTGGCATGATCCAAGTAACGATACGTAAACGTAATGCTATAACATAAGTGGTTCTATTCTTAGTAGTTAAGGATATCTATGTTATTCACTCCGGGAAAGTGATACTCAAGCATGTATAAGTATGTCCCTAAGTCCCTATTGAGGTATATGATAGAGATATTAATATTTATAATATAGTGAGACATACATATTTATACATTTACCACCGAGCTACGGCCGGTTGGGAAGTTATACATTTACCACCGAGCTACGACCGGTCGGGCAGTCATACATTTACCATCGAACTACGGCTGGTCGGACAGTCATGCATTTACCACCGCGCTACAGCCAGTCGGGCAGTTACCACTAATCAGTTGGATAGTCATGCATCATACGATATGGATAATATATTCAAAGAGAAGTATTATATATATAAGTATAAGTATGCATATACGGTGGCTCATTTGAAAATTCGAACCTAACAGTTCTGGTTCGGCAATCAAGCTTGGCAAAACAAGAGTAAAGCCAATCCATCCCCATTATCACATCGAAATCGACCATTCTCAATTCAATAAGATTGGCCACGGTGCCCGGACCACGCAACGTGACAACACAATCCCTATAAACCTGCGCGGCCAAAATAGACTCACCAACTGGAGTAGATACAGAGAATGAGTCATGAAGTTGTTCTGGTTCTATCCCAAATTCCATAGCAACATAAGGATACTACATATGACAAAGTGGAACCGGGATCAATAAGAGCATATACATCATGAGATTGGACAGTCAATATACCTGTGACAATATCTGGAGAAGCCTCTGATTCCTGACGTCTCCGCATAGCATAGAATTTGTTGGGTCCTCCTGAATTTTGTGCACCACCCCTAGCTGCACCACGCCCTACGGGTGCTGGGGTGCCTCGAGCTGGAGGTGTTGTGGATGTAATAGCTGCAGAATTAGCTGGTTGTGCCATACCTCTGCCCATATTTCGGCGGGATGAGCCGAAATCTCTCTGAATGTGACCCCTCACACCATACCCATAGCATACTGGTAGGTCCATGAAGCAGGACCCAAAGTGCATCCTCCCACACTTAGGGCATGGAAGCCTCCGCTGCTGAAACCTTCTGTCGGGCCGACCTTGTTGGTGGGGTCCCCTGTTGCACTGACTAGGTCCAGATGACTATGCACCCATCGAAGACTGGGCAAATGATTGGGATGGTCCTGATGACGCTCCCCTGAATGCCGACCTACCACCACCACCACCACCACCGGAAGAACCACCAAAGTTGCCCGCGGACCGGGCCTTGCTGCTACTCTGACGCTCCATTCTATTCTTAAATTTGCGGGTCTCTGTGGCTTGAGAAAATGCCACCATCTTACCATAGTTCAAATCGAAATTCAAGGCAGTTGTAGAGGCCTCATTGATAAACAAGGGGCTAAGGCCCTGTACAAACCGGCGCATTCTAGCCTCCATAGTGGGCAACATGTGAATAGCATACTTGAACAGGCGCGCAAACTCGATATAGTACTCCCACACATTCATACTACCCTGCTTCAGGCTTTCAAACTCAGCGGCACGAGCTGCCTTAGTTTCGGCAGGCAAGAAATGACCCATAAAGGCATCTGTGAACTCACCCCACCTTGCCGTAGGGCTTTCCTCCTCACGGGATTCCTCCCACAACTCAAACCAAGAGTAGGCCACCCCTTTCATGCGATAGGAGGCCAATTCTACTCCGTCTGTCTCTGTAGCATGCATAACCCGGAGAGTTTTGTGCATCTCATCAATGAAGTCCTAGGGGTCCTACTCGGGTTCAGCACCCGTAAACACTGGAGGATCTAACTGAAGAAACTTGTTCACCCTGGAACTAGCAGATTCCCCTGGATGACTAGAAGAAGTAGGCCCAACACTCGATCTCTGGGACTGAGAAGCCACTAACTGTGTCAACATTTATATGGCTCCCCTAATATCAATATCAAACACACCAAAATCGGAAACTGGAGCTGGAGGTGGAACTGGTATATTAGTTGGAGGAACTGTTGCACCTTCAGTAGGTATAGGGACAGGTGTGGTCTGATCAGTTGTAGTAGAGTCAGGAAGTGTAGTAACTGGAGGAATATTCTCACTCCTCGGGTGCTCACCCGCATCATCAATTATAGGGTCAACTGTCGCTCCTTGGGTGATATTGGCTCTTTGGCTAGTTCTTGCCTTCTTCTTAGGTGCCATGTACTGAAAATTAGAGCAACGTAGGAGATAAAGGAGGAATAATCTTACAACCAGCTTTATCGCACGATCAAAAATACGAAAGAAGTGTATTATTCCTAAATTCCCATGTAGCATCCTAATTATAGATGTGGTCGACAACACACCGATAATAAGGACTCTACTAGACACGGCTCCGAGACATCCTAGGATACTTTAAAACCTTAGGCTCTGATACCAAGTTTGTCACGCCCCAAAAACTGAGGAACGCGACCGGTGCTCAACCGAGTGAACCCGACCGAGCAAGCCTATTAGATTCCTTCTACCCAAACTCATTCATGAATAAAGAGAATATATGTTTTTCTTGATTAAACAATAAAGTGATCATGTCTGCAATTATCAATTTCTTACCAATAATTTCATCATTTTTAAAGTCTCAAATGGACAAGTAATACAACCACAACATAACATAGTTTGTCTTTTCCCAACACCGATACACAACCCACACTATGTCTACGGAGCCTCTATAGATAAAGATAAGTACAATGATAATGCCGGCAACAAGGCCCCGGCTATACCTTAAACGGAATACATAAAGAACAAAAGATACATGACCCCGGAATGAAGTGGGGCTCACCAAGTCAGCTGGGAAGAAGGTGTACTGCTATCACTGATCAATGTCTCCTGCTGTGGAACCACCTGCAACCATTTAAAGATGCAGTGCCCCCGGCAAAAAGGGACGTTAGTACAGTCGAATAGTACTAGTATGAAAACTAAATACCAATTTAAGAATTTAGAAATACAAGCTAATTATGATGAATTAGTGCAACAATAGAATAATATAAATAACTATCTCAACCATAGCAAGCTTATTAAAAGCTATCAACAACATTTATAGGATTTAAGATGAGATCCTATGTAACCATCTTCACACAAAGCGGCCCCGCCGCCTCACCTGATGAATGCAGGTGGAGGTGTACATACAATACCACAACTCTAATCAAGCGGCCCTGCAGCCTCACCCCAATGTATGTGGGTGGATATATAACCACAGTACTAAGAACTTACACAAAGCGACTATGACGCCTCACCCCAATGTATGCGGGTGGTGGTGGCACAATAATACCAAAACTATACACAAAGCGGTCGAACTGCCTCACCCCAATGTAAGTAGGTGGAGGTGCAATCCCACAATATCATAATTCTTACACAAAGCGGTCATGCCGCCTCACCCCAATGTATGAGGGTGGAGGTGTATCACAATCACAATCTCTACACAACTTGGCATACTACCTTTCACATAAATCACGACTAGAAATTATAACATGTGGATATGTAATCCATAGTTTGGGACACATCCTCAATTTATAATGCAATATGATAAGAGCATTTGAAATACGAGTTGAACATATATCTTCATCACAAANATAATGAGAATTCTAACTCTTAAAGAAGAGTTTAGCCAACATACATCAATTGAGCTTCCTTAAACTCTAAAGCGTTTCGAAATTCTTAACAACTTCAATCTATTTAGAAATATAACAAATTGAACCACAATTAGGAAGATGATTATGGTTCTAGCTCATTTAAGCATTTTATCAAACACTAGGTGTGCATTAAGGTTCAAGGTCCTTTTATGGAGGATTTCATCATCCCACAATCCAACATTTATCATTTTTAGCTCAACAATCTTTCTACACCCTTTGATAACACATTGCATGTAAAATAACCAACCCTCTTGCCCGGAAATTATCTTTCTTATTATCCATTTACACATAAAATTCGAAATTGAGGGTTAGGGTGTAGAATCTTACCTCTAGGATGAAGACCTAGTGAGTTTCCCTTCTCAATCTTCTAAAACTTGGGCAAGAATTGAAGAACAATTATTGGATAACACCTTCTCACTCTAGGGCACCTTCTCTCACTCTAAAATGTCAGATTATCTCTCAAGAATGGCCCAAAACGTGTATTTAATGAAGTAGGGTCGGGTTTTAAAAATCCAAAAATAAAGTTCCGGAACAGGTTCTGCGGTCGCATATGCGACCGCATAATGGTTATGCGGACTGCATATCGGTCGCATATTGGTGTCCAAAGTTGGCCAAAATCTGTCTGTGTATGCGGTCCGCACCACAAAAATAGTTGTGCGGTCGCATAATCGACCGCATAATTTCCCCGGACTGGCCCTTCTCCTGCTCACTTCTGCGGCCATTATGCGGCCCGCAGAGTGATTCTGTAGTCGCATAATGAACCGCAAAATTATATTTTTCTGCCAAAAATTTTCATTTTCATTCTCGTGCATTGTTCAACCCAAAAAGTCCGAGCCGCGGTGAGCAAGCTCGCCGCGAAGAATTTCTATAACCCTCAAACACGTTAGCCTAGTCCGGTACCAAAAAATATTATTTTGTTTGCAAATTTTACCAGGCCTTATACTTAAGTACTTTGAAATTTTTTCGTGGTGTTACAAGTAGTTAAGGTTATCTATGTTATTCATTCCGGTAAAGTGATACTCAAGCATGTCTAAGTATGTCCCTAAGTCCCTATTGAGGTATATGATAGAGATATTAATGTTTATAATATAGTGATACATACATATTTATACATTTACCACTGAGCTACGGCCGGTTGGGCAGTTATACATTTACCACCGAGCTACGGCCGGTCGGGCAGTCATACATTTACCACCGAGCTACGGCTGGTCGGGCAGTCATGCATTTACCACCACGCTACAGCCAATCGGGCAGTTACCACTAATCAGTTGGGCAGTCATGCATCATACGATATAGATAATAGATTCAAATAGAAGTATTGTATTATATATATATAAGTATAAGTATGCATATACGGTGGCACTTTAGAGATTCAGATTGATTCTTATACGTCTTTAATTCATGTTGACTTATTGTTACGTTTCAGTTGTGCCTTACATACTCAGTACATTATTCGTACTGACAACCTTTTGTTGGGGACGCTGCATTCATGCATGCAGGTGAAGATAATCAGTTTGACGAGCTCTCATAATAGATGAGATTAGCATTCAGCGAAAGATCGGTAAGAATCCACCTCACTGGGAGTGCAGCCGAGTCTATGAGTCATCGTGTCAGAGTTTTGCTATAGACTTATGGGTAGGCCAGTACCCTGTCCAATTTGATGTCACATAATCTTAGAGGATTTGTAGACAGAGGTTCATTTTGTACAGTATGTCAAAGGCCTTGATGGCCCATATGTATTCATGTTTTAAGAAAGATAGTTCATTGATATAGTGTTTGCTCACTTATAGTTATGCATTACAAGTTGTGGCCATGTTAGTAGCCCATGATAGTTACAAAGAAAAAAGAGAGTTACAGAGTGATTTGCTCGGGCCAGTACAACACCGGGTGCCAGCCACGCCTCCCCAGGTTTGGGGCGTGACAAAGTGGTGTCAGAGCGGGTTGTGTCCTAGGGAGTCTATAAAGCCATGCCTAGTAGAGTCTCACTTATGAATGTGTTGTGCGCCACATTTATAATTGAGAGGCTATAGGGCATTTAGGAAATATTACCCTTCTTTTGTTTCCAGATCGTGCCATAGAGCAGAGTCGTAAGAAGTGAGTATGAAGCTTTTGCCAAATTTTGTATGCACCAGAGGTGCAGGTATTACAGTAGGGCTTTAAGCGTAATTTACATCTATGTTGAAGGGAGATTATGAAAGAAACAGAAGATACGATGCGAGATTGAAAAGTAAGTAAGGTAAAGGTGAAGAAGATACGAGATACTCAAGTACAAAAAGTTATGAATAGTCGAGACTTCGGATATAGTTTGGGTTTTAGTTTAGTATACAGAGGAGACCCTAGCAAAGTTTTGAAAATCTCAAAGAATTAACATTCAAGGACGAATGTATCTAAAGGGGGGAAGGATGTTACATCTCGTACCTTAGCATTAGGATGTGCCATAGTAAATCCACATCAGGTCGAAGGGATTATGTCTATTAGGAGGTTATAGAGGGTTTAAGATATTATTACTATGAGACCCTGTAAGTTTACAACCTTAATACCGTTAGATATTATGTTAGTGTGGGTAATTGGACAATTATCGGGTAACGGAATATTACCTAATTAACTAATTGGTTAGTGGATAAAGATTAAAATCCCCGCCCCACGTGGCAGCAAATGAGAATAACACTTAAATGACTCTTGCCTTAGACAAACTAATTAGTGGGCACTTGGACAACAATTCTAAGATAATTATACGTAAAGAAATGACATTATCCTTGTCATCTCTACTTTTCTTCCAAAGATATCCAATTCATTTCATGGCAAAGATTACATACAAAAAGGCAAAACAAGGAATGAAGATTCATCTATCTAATGATGAATGCTCAAGTTACCGTTGCTTATATTGCTGGAATTTGAACCTTGCTTCATACTCTAATTGATTAAGCACCACGGAAACTACAATATGTGCAAGACCAACTGATCGCTACTTGCCCGTGTAGATTTTGTCTCAAGAATATTATACGAATTTTTTCTACTCCAGGTATGTTAAGGCTAATCCTTCTTTCTTTTGGCATGATCCAAGTAACGATACGTAAATGTAATGCTATTCCATAAGTGGTTCTACTCTTAGCAGTTAAGGATATCTATGTTATTCATTCCAGTAAAGTGATATTCAAGCATGTCTAAGTATGTCCCTATGTCCCTATTGAGGTATATGATAGAGATATTAATGTTTATAATATAGTGATACATGCATATTTA
>AWOL01S0050868.1:2053-18139 GCA_000715115.1 Nicotiana otophora
GAGCTTGCGTTTATCATAGAGAGGAGGATTGTACCACTTATTTACACTTGTTTATTTCATTTGTTTACTCTGCCCCATATCTGTTTTACTTCTTACTGTATCTGTCTTATTGGACCACTAGTAAGTGTCGATGTTAACCCCTTGTCACTACTTCTCTGGGGTTAGACTAGATACTTACTGGGTACGCGTTGATTTACGTACCCATGCTACACTTGCTGCACATTTTGTGCAGGTACATGTATGTCGGGTGGTCTTTCGGGCGCAGAGGCACGAATATTGCGGGGACTTACCGTGAGTTGCATTTCATGTTATGATACGCAGCCTGCAGAGTCTTCATCAGAGTTATTTATATTCTCCTGTCTAATTTGTATTCCAGACAGAGGTTGTATTATATTATATTTCCTAGTTGATGCTCATGCACCTGTGACACCGGATTTTGGGGGTGCTTATGGGTTGTTCTTCATTGTAATCATTAAAACATTACCATTTACCCTGTAAATTCTATTTCTTATTATTTAATTGATGAAAATTACGATTTCAAAAATACTAAAATGAGTAATTAAGTTAATCATTCACTGTTGGCTTTCCTGACGGCGATGTTAGCCACCATCACGACTTTTAGTAGATTTTGGGCCGTGATAGCTTGGTATCAGAGCATTAGGTTCACTTAGATCTCACGAGTCATGAGCAAGTCTAGTAGAGTCTTGCAGATTAGTACGGAGATGTTTGTACTTATCTTCGAGAGACTACAGGGCTGTTAGGAGCACTTCCTTTCTTGAGGCTTATCCTTTATCTTCTTCCTACTCATTCTCATACGATGTTGAACGCTCGTGTCAATTGAGCATCGAGGAGTTTCAGTGGTACTACATACATAGGCCATGATGTTTCTTCATGCGCATTCGAGCAAGTTATTATCATCTTCTTGCAAAAGGATGTTCCGTCATTTCGGCTCAGTAGCTGTATTTTCAATGGTTTCAAGGCTGCGTACAGATTGCTATAATATTCAAACGTGTTATCGCACAGTGTTGGTGCAATGGTAAGGTGATTGTCTATGTATCGAGGCAGTGAATGACTTGAAAGGAGGATTTCTCGATGCATGATTTAGGGGATTCAAAATTTAAATCCAGTGGAGGAAAGACAACTGGTCTATGAATGCTCCGATTTTAGTCGATAAAGTAGCGATACTTGATATTCCCGAGTGTGGTGGGATTCTCATTTTGATGTGGTATCGTCATTCTTGTTGGAACATATTAAGGTTTGTCGGTGTTGTGATCTTCTTTGATTCTTAGCCTTCGAGGCAGGGTGTTGCGAAATTGTTACACTCCATATTTTCGTACGTGAAAGTACACCATAAATAAATTGATGAAATCTCAGAAATGAGATGTTACATCCCGCATTTTTGTACGTTAAAGTTTCGTCGTAAGTTAATCGACGTAAGCTCGGGAATGAGATTATTTTGGAATTATAAGTACTATGCTATTTCAATCAAGTGATAAGTAAATTCGTGAAGGTGAGAAGGTAAGTGAATCGAAGAAATG
The DNA here is from genome assembly GCA_000715115.1 of Nicotiana otophora. NCBI lineage: Eukaryota > Viridiplantae > Streptophyta > Magnoliopsida > Solanales > Solanaceae > Nicotiana > Nicotiana otophora. Next base: position 3,592 of record AWOL01S0050868.1, read on the forward strand.
AGTCTTCGTTGAAGTTTGTCATTTTGAGAAAACAAATACGGTTCAGGCTATAATACCCGGTATTTATGGACTAGTACCATACAAGGTACCACATGGCCATAATAGTAAGGTGTACAAAGTGTGTTAAAAGTGAGTAGTATTTTAAGTAATTTGAGATAATTCCTAATTATGTGAAGAATCGAGTAATTAATAAATTTTAGTGGAAGATTAATTAAAAATCTATGGATAAAATAGTTAAGTGTGAATTTTGGATAATTACTAGGGGACAAACATCCACGTGTGAGTGTGAAAATTTGGCAGCAAATTGCCATCTCTTCATGACTTTAAGAAGGTGGTGGCATCATTTAAAGAGGTGTAACTTTATCTCATTTTGGTGGAAAGATGTTATTAAGCCTTATGACTACAAAATGAAAAGGGCTTCAGCAAATTGAATTGCTCTCTAAATTCACAAAATGAAATTGAGGCTTATGACTACATATTATTACGGATGGAATTCAAGACTTCATAATGAATCATTTACAAAGGCTTATGGCAACGTAATTCACTTCAAGAAAAGTCATGAAAGATTTTGATCAAATTCATTTAAGAAAGATGCCGTACGGATTTGCTTTGGCAAAGTGAATTGCTTCAACAAAATTCAAGCAAAGATTTCTTAGCATCTTAGCAACGTGAGATTTTGCAATTTTAAGAAAGTACAGTGTAATCTTTCTCAAGAATATCAAACGGATTTTTTCCTACTTCGATCCGCCGTTACGTGTTGTCGCAATTGACGTGTGTTAGAAGGATTGTTAAGAAAATCGGCTTAGGTATGTTAAGGCTATCCTTTCTCTCTTTTTGGCATGATCAATACGATACAAACGAAACAAGCAAATGCATAATTTTCATAACTGACTCTATTCATAGAAGTACTAGGGGTGTCTATATTCTTGATTCCCCATGTGAATTGCTATTATATCTTATGTTCATGGGTCTTAGAAAAATACGTATTTGATAAAGTTTATCCGAAAGGCATATTGATTTTATGACATTTCGAAAAATCTTATTAACGTATTTCTTATGCATTTCATGCATTTATACATGTACATTGACCCATGACCAGATGGCGTTATATACGCGTATATTATATGTATATGGGATATGGAAAAAGGTTACGATGTTATATACGCACCACCACCTGATCAGCTGGTATACGTTGATGAATTGCCCACAGTGGTCGAGATGATATGATGGGATGCCCTTAGAGGCTTGATGATGTTATGAACGCATATACCTTAGCATGGTATGACATTATACGCATATGCATGACATTGTAAATATTAATATTTCACCGAGCTATTCAGACTTACATGTCGGGTTGTTTACTCCATATTTCTCTCATGTCTATTATTTACTATTTTCATTCCTTACATACTCGGTACATTATTTGTACTGACGTCCCTTTTGCCCGGGGAAGCTACGTTTCATGCCCGCAGTTCCTGATAGACAGGTTGAGAGTCCTCCAAGTAGGCTACCAGCTCAGCAAAAGGTGTTGGTGCGCTCCATTTGCTTCGGAGTTGCTTATGTGGTCAGTATGATTAGGACATATACTGATTAGTATGGCGGGGCCCTGTCCTGATCTTTATGATAATTATGTACTCTTAGAGGCTTGTAGACATATGTCGTGTACGTGAAAGATTGTACGGCCTTGTCGGCCTATGTTTTGAGTTTATAAATGATGATGTTGGCCTATTAGGTAATAAGAAAGATACATTACTTTGGTACTCAGTTGAGTAAGGTACCGGGTGTCCGTCGCGGCCCATCAGTTTGGGTCGTGACAAAAGTGGTATCAGAGTAGTTCTGTCCTAGGGAGTCTACAAGCCGTGTCTAGTAGAGTCTTGCTTATGGGTGTGTTGTGCACCACACTTATAAGCAGGAGACTACAGGGCATTTAGGATTGTCACTCTTTCTTCTTACTCTAGATCGTGTGGTAGAGCTCAGTTGTAAGAACTCAATTTCATAAACTCTATCTTATTCATAGTACGATGATGCCTACATCCAGAAAGACGGTTGGTAAGAGATATAGTTGTGGAAGAGTTGAGTCAGAGGAACTCGATTTTTCATGATGCTTATGATGAGTAAATGTGAGGTCTTCAGCAGATCATGTGCGTACTAAGATGTGTAAAACTTCTTGATAAGGACCCTTAAGGCAAAAATGTCTATCCACTCTTATGGTAAAAAGGAATTAGAGAATCGGAAGGTAGATACAAGTTTCAGCAAGTGAAAGAAGCAAGATGAAAAATGGTACGAGCTACCCAGCTAATGAAGATTATCGCAGAGGAATATAAGCCTTTTAAGTTATCTTTAACAATAACAGAGGTATGTACAATTGGCCACACCCATCTCATTTATGCCCTATGGTGGCTAACATAAGTAGTATAAGAGAAGGCCGGATATCAAGATCTATCTGGGGTTAGGGTAACCCAAAATGGTGGATGGATTGTTAGCGTTAGCTGACATTTCCAAAGGATATTGCAAATGTGCTAATAGATCTCCTTGTGAGACACCTAGAGTCTAAAATAGTACAGTTAGATATGAATACTACAAAGATAGGCACTGGAAGCCATGAAGGGATAAATATTACCTTAGTGTAGCTCCCATCCCTAGTGGAGAAAGAGTGTTAGGCAACACGAAGAGCCAGTAGATGGAGCAAGGGGAGCTAAAAGCAAAAAACTGTCTTGTTCAAGTTTTCAGAATAAAGTGATAGACATAAATGTTAGCGGAAAATAAGAAGAGAGTTAATGAAATGAGTAAGATGTGATACATGGATGATAATGGTAGATCAAAAAGATGATAGTATTACAGAGTCTATAATCAAATAAAGTACAAATATGAGAGGTTACATGCCTTGAGACAACAAAAGGGTATAGGCCATAAATCACATCCTCATTTCGAGAAATAAGTTCGTAACTCTAACGTGATTACCAGAAGGAAAAGTTAGACCCCAGAGTAATAGAAATCAATATGGATTGGTGAACAAGATAAACTAAACATGAATTAGGGACTGAATGATTTGATAATGGTCGACATCATGAGAATTTCAGATTTCGTTCCGGCGATAATAGAATGGAAAACAGAAGAAGATTCATGAGAAATTCAGAGAATGGTCATTCAGGAAGTCTCTTTCCTAAAACAAGCAATATGAGCAAAGTTAAGCTTAAGGGACTGTATGTGCCAGTTATACTAAGTGTCACCCTCGCGAGTAAGGAATTGTGTTATCCTTGGTACAGAAGGATTACCGCAAGGCGAGTAAGGGTCATCAATGATGTGAAAGGACGCCAAAGATGAAGAGGTAAAACATCTATAGGTAGGTCGTCGTAGCTCCAACTTTTAGTACTCCACTAAAGAGGGGGAATATGGAGTGATGTGGTATTAAATCAGAATTAAGTAGTTCTAGTAATTATGGAATGGTAAGGGAAGAATACGATTAAAAAAATGAATAAAGGGATGGGATTGCACTTATTCAAAGCCTATAGATATGCTACGGTTCCAGAATATTATGAAAACACGACGTCAAGGAGAGGAAGTAAGAGTTCCTGCCCGTGATGTTATTGATAGATAAGGAGCCAGTGCGAGACGTAAGTTAAGACAAAGGAAATAACCCAAGAAAGATTACGTGGATTATTGATATGAGAATGGGCCAACGAGTAGTTAGTAGTTGATTCAGGAAGAGCCTAGTTATGCTAGACAGGAGGTTACAGACGAATCAACAGATTGTGCAAGAAAAACATAGCAAAAACCAGTATAGTGAATTCAGCCTCGCAGTTTGACATTGTAATACTTGAGAAATATTCAGATAGGAGTTGGAGTAGTTAAATGTACCGTATGAGTGTTATGGAAATAAGAAAAAGCCCCACTGGGAAGACAGTCAAAACTTCAGTTCAGAAGCAACTGTACAAGCACATGAGTGTGGAGGTAAGTAACTGAGGATAATTATAGGTGAGTACGAACATCAAAAATTCGTCGAGTATGCGATGTAATAAGCTCGCAACTTTACAAGAATCAGAGGATCCTCCCTAAGTACTACAATGAAAGACTAGCTGAGGAAATAAGGAAGAAGGCTTCAACCTAAGCATAGTAACTTGACGAAGAAATGGTCTTGTAACAACAGTCTCACAACAATATTGTATGCACCCCATAAGAAAGTGGCACCTATCGTGGCTAATATGTGTGGGCACTAAGATAAGCTAAGTATTCATGTAACAAGTGGCAGAACGACCAGGAAAAACAATTGCTTGCATTTAAATAAAGATGAGAAGGAACGAAAGGAATTATTCGATCAATGATCCAGAGATAATTACATTATGAATGCACCTAAGATTTCAGAGTATTATCCATGCAGCATATATGCTTATAATCATACAGCCGTAGAAGACTTCGGTATAAGTTAAAGGAAGGAATTGAGACCAGGTCATAAATAAAAGATTGAATTGTTAAGAGATTATATCATGGGTATTCCATAGCATTCATGAAAGGCCAAGGTAATACCATGAGCCGTAGATCGGAAGATAGCTTAAGCCTACATAAAGATTGATCAGAGGTACAAGAGAGATAGTACAATATCTATATTCTATAACAACTCTTCGATAAAGCTAGTTAGAAAAGTACCAGCCTTATAAGAAGTCAATATGAAGCTCTCACCAGATTGTGTATGCACCAGAGGTGCAAGTATTACAATAGAGCTTCAAGTAGCGAATGTAAATCATACCTATGTGGAAGGGAAGTTATGAAAGAGATAGAAGATGTGATGCGAGATTTTAAGGTAAGTAGGGTAAAGGTGAACAACGTACGAGATACTCAAGTGCAGAAGGATGTGAATGGTCCATACTTTAGATAAAAGGCTAGAAGCACTGGGATTTAGTATCCATAAATGATAGCAGCGTCGTTAGTGGCATATTTTTCCAGCCTATGGTTTCTAGGTACTGAGAGGTCTATTTAAGAGAATAAAGAAGAGTTAGAGACGATGTGATGTCTTACTTGATGTTCCAGAATAACACAAGGAAATCTATGGTGCAAGAAAGTTGAAGGAAGGATGTGAGTAGTATAAATGGATATGTATGGGTCGCAAGCTAAAGTATGGTAGGGTGACAAGGTTGACGGAAGACAGGAGTAAGGATGAGAAAGGGAGAGTGAGAAGGTGACGAAAATGGATAAGCCCTCAGAGAGAGCTGACGGGTTCTCTAAATTATATAAAGCTCAGTATAGCCTGAATGAGCTCAAAGGAGTCTAAGACTAGTGGCATTTAGAAGAAATGGAATGCTGACCTGTAAACAAAATGAAGGTGTAATTGTGACAGATAAAGGATGACGTTTGCGCATTCGATTGAATAATGATTCGAAAAAAGAAGAAGAAAAGATTTCGCGGACGGCACGAGATTAGAATACCCCCATAAGGTGAATCACATTGAAATACTATGAAATACAATTACATAAGTATAGTATTGCCTCTAGGTGGATCAGTTTAATCATTTCAAATGTTCCTCGATGAGACGTAAGCCCTAGTGGTAATATATTACGTAGGAAGTTTCAAGTTATCAGTGGTAGATTGTAGATCAACATTGAGGAGAATCAACAATAGATGGATAAAGTTCTAACGTATGGGAGGAGATAAGGATGCCATCCTTTCTATGAACAGTAATAAGGAAACATTGAAGGACTTGGATTTATACATCTATGATAAGAATCGATAGGGTAACCTGGAGTTTGGTAGCAAACCCCATTAACGATAAATCAAAGTAAAAGTTATGGCAGTAAAGTCATGCAGATAGATAACCAGACCAATGAAATAAGATATAGCAATATTCGTAAGTTCGACAAAGTACCGAGCGAAGACCTTCAGTATGCCTATAGATGCCCAAAGGGACAGCTTGTCATAATTCTGTATATGTTTATAAAAGTGAGGCCTAGAGATTGGCTAAAACCTGGAGGAAGAAGGAGAGAAGAGTCACATAGGCGCACATACAAGGAAAGAGTCGTATAGGCTGCATGACAGAAGGTAGCAAGAGTTACGAGATTGGAAGAATTTCGACCACAGACCGTGGTGATAAGAAACCGACTTTACTAATCTCTGGTTTGTTGCAATCAACCGTCAATTACTTTACTTTAGTAGTTAATCATAGTTTATAATCATTATGTAATGACCTGATCGGTCGTTTTGAGCTCTAGCACATCATTCAGCGGTTTGAGGCCTTGAATAGCTTCACTTCAGGTATTATGACTCGTATGTGTGGTCGGAATTGAATTTTCGGGAAGTTCAGAGTAGATTTGGAAAGAAAATTCTCATTTCGGAAGCTTTAAGTTGGAAGAATTGACTAAGGTTTTACTTTAAGTAAACGACCTCGGAATCGGGATTTGAAAGTTCTAATAGGTTTGTATGATGATTTCGTACTTGGGCGTATGCCCGAATCGGGTTTTGGGTGACCCTGGAGCATTTCGGTGCTTATTATGGAAAGTTAGCATATTGAAAGGATTTCATAAATTTGGGTTGAAGTTTATTTTGATGTTATCGATGTCCGTTTGAGATTCTGAGCCTGAGAATAGCTCTGTATGGTGATTCTGGTCTTAGGGTTGCATCCGGATATAGATTTGGGGGCCTGTAGATCATTTCGGGGGTTATTTGGCGAAAAATATTGGAATTTGGAGTTTTTGGGAAGTTTGACAGGGACCGGACTTTTTGTTATCGGGTTTGAATTCCAATTCCGGAAGTTGGAGTAGGTCCATAATGTCAAATGTGACTTGTATGCAAAATTTGAGGTCAATCGGGCGTGATTTAATAGGTTCCAGCATCAGATGCGGAAGTTAGAAGTTCAATAGTTCATCAGTCTTGAATCGATGCGCAATTTGTAGTTTTGATGTTATTTGGTATGATTTGAAGCCTCGAGCAGGTTTGTGTTATGTTTTGGGACTTGTTGGTGTTATTGGATGGGGTACCGAGGGCCTCGGGTGTGATTCAGAGTGGTTTCGGTCCAATTCTGTCTATTTTGGCTGTTGCTGTTGCTGGTTCTGGTTTTGTGCTTTGCGAACGCGAAGGGAGTCCCGCGTTCACGAAGAAGGGTTTTTTGGGCGGCTGATTTTGTTCATCGTGAACGTGACACACTGGTCGCTAACGCGGACAAGGGCCTGAGGAACCTACGCGAGCGCGAAGGGGCAATCGCGAACGTGTAGAAGGAAAGGGGGAGCTGGACCTGGAGCCATTAAGCCTTCGCGAACGCGGAGCTTCTACCGCGAACGTGAAGCAGTAGGGCCTGAAGGCATCGCGAATGCAGCCTAGCTGATGCGAAGAGGAAATTGGCCTTCGCGATCGCGATGGTCTTTTTGCAAACTCGAAGAAGGACGGACCTGGGCAGTGAAGTTTTAAAGTGGGAATTTGGCCATTTTCATCTTTCATCCATGGGAGCCGACCTTGGAGCGATGTTGGAGCACCATTTTCAGCATCAATCACAAGGTAAGTGATTCCCACCTATTTCAAGTTAAATACACGGTATATATATGGATTTAAACATGAAAATTTGTATAAATTTGGAATTTTGAAGAAAAACCTAGAAATTGGTATTTTTGAATTTTGACCACGAATTTGGGCATAGAATTGAGAATAAATTATATATTTGAGTTAGTAATGTTATGGGTAATGTTTATCTTCGAAAAATTTCGGAATCGGGCACGTGGGCCCGAGGGTTGGATTTATCGATTTTTCGAGCGGAGTTGGAAATTGTTATAATTTGATTTATAATAATTATTATCTATTTACGGATTTTCACATTGATTGACTAGTTGTGGAGCGACGAGCACCAGTTTGAGGTGTTAAAGCGGCGTTGGAGCCGGTTATGAAATTTCGGAGCGAGGTAAGTCTCATGTCTAACTCTATGAAGGGGAAACTACCCCTAGGTGTTGTAATATATATGTGCTACTTGTTGCGGGGGCCACGTACGCACGAGGTGATGCGAGTTCGTACGTAGCTACATTCATGTTATTTTTCGGGTAGACTCAGATTCACGTCATGCTATAACTGTACTATTCGAGTTATCTTTTGCCTATTAAATTCTCTTACTTCACATTACGACTTGAGACTAGACATACATAGAGTGATATATTTGCTATTGTAGAGATATGACGAGTTTTATGATTTGCCGCAGAATAATTGTGTTTCCTCTTACGGACTTCTTCCGCGCTATGCGTTTTCATCGAAATGTATTTCTTCAATTATAACTCACACGTTTATTCTTGAGTGGGGTCAAGGACCCATTTAAACTTTTTATTTTAATGGGATCGGGCCCTTTATATCTCATAATTTAAGTGAGGACATAATGGTCAATAACAAAAAAAAAGTTAGAGCAAAATGGGCCGTAGCCCTAAAGTAGAAAGGAGCATCAATTTAAGCAAATCAAAAGGGCCTTGGGGAAAGGGAAAACACAACATTGGAGCTTCTGCCAGAACAGAAGCTATAGCAAAATTTTGGAGCAAACAAAAAGATAAAGAGAGGAAAATGCAAAAAACAAAAACAAAAAAACAAAATCCTTTGCCTGCAACAATGTTAGGCAGCAATAAAAGAAATTAGACTCAAGGTGGAATCTTCAGCAATTAGATTCTTTTAAAAGGAGAAATACAGAGACCTGGTCACTTGAATCGACAAAGAACAGAGCCAATGCATAGAAAAAAATATTGGAAAAGAACAAGAATGTGAAGAAGAGAATGAAGAACTCAAGGTAATCTTTTTAGACTCAAGACTTGAACATGTTTCCGTGTCTCATGGGGAAATTAGGCATTGAATTTTGATGAATTGAGATGAGATTACTAATTTAAAAAAAAGAGAACCCATGGAACTTTCCATGAACCGAATGAATGAATAATGTGAATGTTCTTTAATTAGAAGATTATGGATTGGTTCGAGTTACCCATAGCATGGGTAAATATAATTTGATGAATTGAAAATGAAATATGAAATTCTAAGGGTTTGGTATTTTAAATTAGTTATTAATTAGCCGAAGAAAAGAAATTAACACGAAATCGATATAATGTGATTATAGATTGATTGAAGGAAGCCATACAGATTGCTTGAGGTGACGAGTTTGATATTTTGATATGAATACTGTGAGTACTAATCTTACCACAACTTGTATTTTCATAACCTGCATGGTTTATACATGATTTTGAAAAATAGTATTTGTCACCGAATGTTTGAAATTGCATGTGGGACAAGTCCTTTACTTGATATGGCACTAAACAATTTACTTGAGGTATTTACAGTTATTTGAAATATTCTCACTGTTACTAGACATATTTTACTGTTATTTGAGATATGATTACTGTTACCGAAATGGTATTACATGATTTGATAATAATTGAAATGCCCTGTACTATTTTAAAAATGCTTTCGTATGAATATGTATTTCTTACAAAGAAAAGTATAAATGAGAGGAAACTTTGAAGGATTCCGTAGCTAACGACGGGTTCGTTAGACTTGGTGCGCCTTGTATATACAGATTACAGATTACAGTTATAGCCCTCACTAGTGGGAAGGTAGAATTAGCATACAGTTACAGTTTTCCTTCGAGTAGGGACCTACAATTATACTTTACTCCTTTTACGAAGAGGTTCACACAGTGATACAGATTACATGATCCTTTCTTGGAAACCTCCCAAACATAAGATTTGATATGACAATATTTACAGAGTTTATTACTGAATTGTTAATTGAATCCTGCTTACATGGAAACAGACATGACTGATTGTTGTTACCATTTTTAAAAAGGGCATTTATTTCATGATATTTTCTGATTACTATACAAGCATATTTTCTGACTTGTCCCTAATAAAAACGGTTGTGGTTAAGTGTTATTACTCACTGAGCTAGCGACTCACTCCCCGCCTTTTGTTTTTTTTTCAGAGACAACGGTTGACATGAGTTTAGATTTCGTTAATTAGAGTGCACGAATTGATCGTTCCTGGCGAGCCTCGCACTTGTTCGTGTGAGCGAAAAGTTTATTTATTGCTATCGTCTTCTCTTTTGAACTATTATAGTCGCTCCATAGTCACTTTTATTAGTGTCATAAGTATTCACTTGTTATATTGGACTAGCTATTAGTATTACACTTCTTTCCGTATTTTTGAGATGGGTGTAGTATTATTATGTTGGTAAGGTTGGTCATGTTGGTGAAACATGTTTTTGGTTAGTTGATGAAGATTGTGACTGATTTAGGTGAATATTGATTGGTTGTTATTTGTTTATGAGACAGGAAAATTAACTTTTGGATTGTCCTAAAAGAGGGAAAACTCTGTCCGATTTTCTGTAAAATACTGATGAGGCTTACTTGGGGGCACTTGCTCCTAAGCGCCGGTCCTGATCCTAAATTGGGTCGTGAAAAAGTTGGTATCAGAGCCCTAGGTTATTTCTGTGACTAATTGAGCATACGTTAATAGTAGAATCTCAATTATGGTTATGTAGCCGGCCATTCCCATAATCGTGATTCTGCGAGGGCGTGATAGGTTATGTATGGTCTTTCTTTCTTGTTCCTCCGTACGTGTATGATGACTAGGGTCAAATAGATGAATCTAACACCGTTTAACTTGTTACCATATTGCTCGAGCTAGATCATTTGATGTCAGTAATGGCTAAAGGTTCAGGGACATGAAATGCTGCCTTTAATAGTCATTTCTTCTAGCTACGGGGAAGAGACAAAGCCTGCAGAAAGGGCCAAGGAAGGTCTGTGCCACCACAATATTGTCATACTGCCACAATACGTGTAATAGAATCCACTCCTGAAGTAAATACTAGTCCACTAATAAAGCTGGGAGATTATTATCATTGAGGTACTTACCTCTATGCAGAGGAAAAAAATTAAGAGTTTGATATATATAATGGATAGAAATGAGAAGAATAAGCAAAATAGGGCTCTAGAGGCCTCATGCACCTAGAAAATTGTTTAAATCAGGGGAGTATCCTTAATACAGTTCCAATAAAATAAAAAATGAAAAATTTAAACTTCCGTTTTTGTTAGTTTGGAGGACTCAGATGTTCTTCATAAAATACTTAAGGCATGATGAACTCTAGGATGTTCCAGTGGACGGTCCGTGAAGCTAGAACCTTACAAATTAGGGAACATGGCTAGTAATTAGATGGCATAATACCTATAGGTGAACGTAACTGACTTGAGATCGAGTTCACTAAACTATTTATGAGTCGCTTCCTTCCTAACGGCCGAAAGCGTGAATTTGCTAGGTAGTTTGAAAATACTTGATTTAGACTATGGATGTACCGACATATGGCACCTAACTTTCTCAACTGTATAGATAAGTAGTTTAGAGGTTTACCAAAAGATTGGTTAACCGTTGTAGTAACTACACATACAAAAACTTTGATCTATTCTGTGGCAGTTGTACTTACTAGAATTGAAAACCTGGACATGATAGGTTTGCAACCAAGAATTCACGTAAGAGGACCAGGATTATGAAATCTTTCAATATGGATTTTAATATGGGTCAAAGATTTTAAAAAAATCAAAAATATTTTGAAATATTGAGCGAACCTTTTCGGGTTACCACTTTTACGAAAAATATACACTAGTTAACCATATGTATAAAAGCTTGTTACGTTTGAGTTTATAGAAGGAATATCCTAGCTACAAATTGTACTTGATATGGTATGCTTTAATGTGCCGATGGGTATGGATTATCTATCTTATTGTCACACTAACTTTGATTTTTAGGTAAAGGTAGATTGATTGAGATACCCAAAGAAATCAGTTTTGTACTAAAAAGGATCATTTACTAGTAAAGAGCTAAGTTATATCTTCTATCAACGTTTAATAATTATTGAACCAAGGTGGTAGGGGTCTCATAACTATGGTCAATATAAGAGAAGAGACACTTAGCTTGAAAGGTTACCAGTAGTAATAGAGTTTTCATGAGGATTACTAGGACTACCTCCAGTAAGAGAAATAGACTTCGGCTTTGATTTGACACATGACATGCAAACTATATCATAGGCACCAACGGAGTTGAGAGAGTTAAAGGAACAATTGCAAGACTTAGTTAATAATGGTTTTATCATACCGGGTGTTTTACCAATGGGTGCACCAATATTGTTTGAAAGAAAAAGGAAAAAATAGGTCCCTAAGAATGTACATTGACTACAGGCAATTGAAGAAGTGATACACAATATGTACACATTGTCTCGTATAGATAACTTGTTTGATTAGTTACAAGGAGACACCCACTTTTAAAAGATTGATCTTTAGTCTGGTCATCATCAACTTATAATAAGAAAGGAAGATATTTCGATGTAAGCCTTTAGAACTCAGTACAAACATTATAAGTTACTTGTGATGCCTTTCGGACTGGCCAATTCTCTAGCCGCATTCATAGATATAATGAATATAGTGTTCCGTTATTTCTGGGAAAAAGTACCATGGTCTTTATTTATGATAATTTTGGTATATTCTCGTAGTTAGGAAGAATACGAGGATCACTTGATAAAAAAAGTGTTATAGACACTGTCGAAAAATTAGCCTTTTGCCAAGTTCTCGAAGCGTGAATTTTTGCTAGACTCAGTGTCATTCGCCAGGCATATTGTAACTAAGGATTTGATTATGGTAAATTCTAAGGACATAGAAACAATTCAACAATGACAAAGATCAACTATTCCTACAGAGATATGCAACTACTTGGCTTAGTAGGGTACTACATGCATTTTGTATATGATTTCTCCAAAATAGCAGTGCCACTGACCTAATTAATACAAAAAAAAAAAATTCGTTGGACAGAGGAATGTGAGCATAGCCTTTAGAAACTCAAGACATGTTTCACAACTACACTAGTAGTAACCTTACCATCAGGTTCGGGAGGACTCATAATATTCAGTGATGCTTCGAGGGTATTAGGATGTGTTCTCGCTTCTCACGCATATGGTCATGTCATAGCTTATGCTTTGGGTAGTTCAAGAAGCACGAGCTAAACTATCTTGCTCATGATTTGAAGTTAGTTGTAGTGGTTTTGGCTTTGAGGGAATTACTTATACTGTGAAACTTGTGAGATTTATACTGATCTCAAGAGCTTAAAATGTATTTTTCAGCACTGGCATCTAAATCCTTGATAGTCTTGGTAGATGAAACTACCCAATAATATGATTGTTTCATTTAGTATCATCATGGAAAAGTTAATGTTGTGGCGGATACATTGAGCAGAAAATCTATGAGCAATTTGGCACATATAATTTTGTCAAAAAGACCTATGGCTAATAATATGGTACATATATCAAATTTAGTATGAATAAGTAAGAGACATTGTTGGCTTGTGATAAAGCCAGGTCTTCACTAGTACAACACGTAAATGCCACTCAATATGAAGATGAACGATTATGTAAATATCGAGATAAGATCCTAGCTAGTAAAAACAAGAATATGACTATTGATAGTGATGGTATTCTTCGACTAAGTAGCTGGTTATGTGTACCAAATATAAATGGGTTAAGAGAAATTATTCTTGACGAGCTCACAACTCTGGATACACTGTACATTTAGTGTCCAATAAGATGTAGCATAACTAGAAGAAAATTGTATTTGGGAGAAAAGAAAAAGGAAAGATTTTTCTTACTTGTTTCTCACTATTTGACTTGCTAGCATGTCAAGGCAAGCATTTGCGACTTGCAGGACCACTACAACAACTCGAGTTCCAAAGTGTAGATGAAATAGAAATATAGTGAATTTTGTGACAAAACTACCTCAAACAATTATAGGTTATGATTATATCTGGGAAATTATAAATTAACTTATATAGTAAGCACACTTCTTGCAATGACGTTTAATTTGCACATATATACATGAATAGAAANGTTTCACAACTACACTAGTAGTAACCTTACCATCAGGTTCGGGAGGACTCATAATATTCAGTGATGCTTCGAGGGTGGATTAGGATGTGTTCTCGCTTCTCACGCATATGGTCATGTCATAGCTTATGCTTTGGGTAGTTCAAGAAGCACGAGCTAAACTATCTTGCTCATGATTTGAAGTTAGTTGTAGTGGTTTTGGCTTTGAGGGAATTACTTATACTGTGAAACTTGTGAGATTTATACTGATCTCAAGAGCTTAAAATGTATTTTTCAGCACTGGCATCTAAATCCTTGATAGTCTTGGTAGATGAAACTACCCAATAATATGATTGTTTCATTTAGTATCATCATGGAAAAGTTAATGTTGTGGCGGATACATTGAGCAGAAAATCTATGAGCAATTTGGCACATATAGTTTTGTCAAAAAGACCTATGGCTAATAATATGGTACATATATCAAATTTAGTATGAATAAGTAAGAGACATTGTTGGCTTGTGATAAAGCCAGGTCTTCACTAGTACAACACGTAAATGCCACTCAATATGAAGATGAACGATTATGTAAATATCGAGATAAGATCCTAGCTAGTAAAAACAAGAATATGACTATTGATAGTGATGGTATTCTTCGACTAAGTAGCTGGTTATGTGTACCAAATATAAATGGGTTAAGAGAAATTATTCTTGA
>AWOL01S0050871.1:2466-23399 GCA_000715115.1 Nicotiana otophora
AACAGATATTAGGGATTCATATAGTTACCCCCAGCCCCCCACCCCAATATATGCTGGTCATCACTAGCTTATCCAACTAACAACAAAACCGCATTGCTTTGACCCTCATCAGTCTCTTCTTCTTTCCTATCAATCAGCTTTCACAAAAGCCCTTTCGAGTTTCAGCCTAAACTTAAACCTTTTTCTTTTCAATCAGAAGCCTAAGGTTAAACTTAGGGACAGAAAATATTTAACAGAAACTCCGTGCCACACACCAATGTCAGAACTTTCCCATCAAGAATTCCAACAATAACAACAACAACTAGCTGGGGTAACTATATGAATCCCTAATATCTGTTCCATTCCACTACAGCCCATTTTATAAATATCCAATGTCAAGACAGTACATAGAAGAACCAATAGTACTTTTCTTGCTCGCCAGGAGCCAAAGATATCAATTTCATTAACCACATAGCTCAAGCTACTTAACAGAAGGAAAAAGCAATTTAACATATCAGCAGAAATTAAACCATCCAAAGTCTTTCGAGTACATTTTTAAACACTGTAAAACTACACCAGAAATAGAACCAATCATTAGCAATATGATCATAAGACTAGAATTCACCAGCTAGCTAACATAATTTTGCACTTAATGTTAGCTAAATTAGTAAAGCTTCATTTCTTAATATGCAATTCAGTATTAAAGTAGCAAACTTCACGGCGAGATACTTTTACAACATTAACCAATCCTGTTTTAGAACAGCAACAACAACAATCGACGATCAATCAATCAATCAACTGTGGCTACGCGACAATAGTAAACTAGCAAGAGCAGTACTTATTCCACTATTTGGGCACATCTCCCTCCAATAAAAAATTATTTGTACTTACAGGCAAAAAACAAAGAAGAACAATAGATATTGACTCCAAATACAAACCTCATCGCCCCACGATCGATATCTTTCCCTGAGAGGCCTGAGGCACATTACTGGACAACACCCACCAAAGATGAACCATAAACTGAATAAAACTCTAAGCAAAACCCCATCATTTTTCCTCAAAAAGATCAAATTTTTAGCCACACCCATTTTAAGATCAATTCAAAGTCTTCTCCTTTAAGCAATTCTTGAACAACCCAGATGAAGAAATAAAGCCCATTACAGTTACAAAGAAGAGATATTTAAGAAAAAGAAATTAAAAGAAGAATTACAGAAAATGGGGGTTGCTTAAAGTGAAGTCCAAACAACAAAAATCAAGAAACCAATCAACTTCAGAGAAAATGAGAGCTCAACATAAACAGAATCATTTGGTTTGTTGATTTGGCATTTACCAAGAATGCCTTCACTGGTCAATTCTTGAACCAGAAACTAAGAAAACCCCACTTGTATTTTTTTATTCAAAAACAGTTATAAGTAAACATTTACCCCAATATTCTATTAATCAACTAAATATGTTCTAACACAGAGATAAATAACATGGGGATACGGGGGGCGGGGGGTTCAGTTCTGCAGAAAGTCTATTTAAGACTAAGCTAAAGAGCATTTGATAAGTCTTCTCCTAATCTTCTTGGTAAAAATGGAGTCTTGGTTCAGTGGTGTGGTCCCGTGTGGATGATAGTTTGACTGGTGGGTATGAAGCATAAAGCTACTGCCAACAGTTATGTGGCATTGGCTATGGAATCTTCAACGATTTTCTAAAGATCATTCTGAACGGTTGTGATTGAGCTGTCACCGAATGAAAGGGATGGAATCTGTTTCCTTATCTCTTCTATGTTGTTCTGGACAGACAAGTTGTGGGCGAAGTGCACAAATAGCCGTTTCTAGAAACCCCATTTAGAGAGTAAAAATTAGCACAAAGTTTGTAAAGTTTAGCCGCATTAGAATTCCAATTAGAGTTTTTTTACACGTTTGATCTCTTTTTAACTATTATTTTTAAAAAAGAAATTATTTATTATTTATTTCATAAATAGTATTTTTTTTATTATTAGCATATTATCAAAATTAATCTTAATATTTAATAAGTTAGCTGACTCACTAATCACATGAAGTACTTTTTTTGTCCATCTCCATTCTCTCTTTCCAACATTCATCTTCTTCACTCCATTTGAAAATCTTATGCATATGTGAATGTCACCTAAATTCAAAATGTATTGATTTATACGTCTTTTATATTTTGTATATCAAGTATCACTTTAATTCAAAATGTATTTTTATGTATATAATTTGGTATATTTATTTGTGAAGTGTCATCTTATTTTAAGATGTATTTTTAATGTATATTACAAATATATTTTATATGTTAAGTGCCATGTTAATTCAGGATGTACTTTTTATGTATATTTTTTTTGTATATTTATATGCCATCTTAATTAAATTTAAGATATATATTTTTATGTATATTTCACATGTCTAAGTGTCATCTTAATTGAAGATGTATTTTTTGTATATTTTATATGTTTTAATTCAATATATTTTTTTATATATATACGCTTTGTATATATTAACATATATTATTATCGAAGTAAGATCTTTGTGTTAAGAAAGGAATAAAGAAGGAAGAGAAAAACTTAAGAAAGATAATTAAAAAGAAAACGAATGGAACAAATTTAGAAAATATATTGGTTTCGGCAGAAAACAAAACTAAGAAGATGAAGAAAAAGAAGGAAAGCTAATAGATAAAGAGAAAAAGACATGATTTTTGTACAAAGAATTATTGACTTTCTATTCAAATTGCTTATGTTTATGGATTAATAATTAATATTCCTATTTTAATGGAACTGTGTGCTACAAATATAAATATTTTCCTGCCACAACTGTAATATTTGGTTTCATGCTAAGAATTTGTTATATTTCTTTTAAACTGTGACAGTTATGTAAAGTTACCATTTGTTTAGCCATACGGATGACCTGAGATCGATTCCCCCCTCAATATCTTCTAGGTTGAGCTTGCCGCACAGGGTTTGCCTAGTGCGATTTACATCCCATGTGTGGTTTGCAAGCTATTACACATGGGAGGTTTACCCAGTGCGCACAAAGTGCTCACCCGAAAGACAGAGGTTGTGACAGAAGTTGTAGCGGCCGCTGATTTCCCCTCTTACCCAAAAAAAAAAAAATTATCATCCAATTAGTTACACTCCTCAAAATAGCTTCTAACATTTGGAGTATGACACACTAAATTCTCTAATTAGAACGGTGTTTTTCTTGTTTTTCTTATCTGTATAATTAATAGTTGAAGCAACATGCATATGATTTTGACTTTCAGATTATATGTAATTTAAATCTCCACAAACGGCCAGATGTCATTATTGATAGATGTAAACAGTTATCTGAAAAAAAATACAGTACAATGGTCAATAAAAGCTACTACCTCACTAATTTATGAGATTTTAACATATAAACAAATTACACAGCTAAGACTTACCATATATTCCCAATGTAACTCAACGGTAGTCTTATACATTCTCTCAATAAATACTGCTAATCTTCCACTCATCAAACCCCAGTATTCTCTTTGTGGTCATTTTTGCAAATTTCTTCTTTTGGCGTCTGAACTTTCTACTTTTCCTAATGCAGTCTTATTTGTCACCTAGCTCTTTCTTTCTGATTTTTCTTGGCTTTATGTGCTCATGTGAAGCTTATACATTCTATGCTGGTGGCAAAAGTGGCTGGGTTTTAAACCCTTCTGAGTCTTACAGTCATTGGACCGAAAGAAATCGCTTTCAAATCAATGATACCATTAGTAAATAATCTTTTCCTCTTCTTTTTCTTCTTTAAAAAATAATATGTACAATTATATCTCTATTTGCAGTGCCAGAGTTGCATGTTATTCTTGAATTGAATCCGCTTTGTCAGTAAATTATACGGTAGAAATAGGGTAAAATCAAATAATTTGTATAAATATAAACTTTTGAAGTTCCCTAACATAAAAGAGTTAAACTATTAGTGTAGGGGTAAAAATGGTTCGGAAATCGTTTTTGAATTCTAGGCCGGACATTCTTTTGTTTTCTTAAAGGAGGGTTTTACATAAATAGTCTGTCATATTCACTATTTACTTTTCATACTCCATATACATCGATTATACATATATTACATGAACTATATATTCGTCCACTATTTTTAGTTTAAGTAGTTGGATGAACGACTATTTATGCTAATACTTTTTTTTAAAATCTCCTTGTTAGAATTTCTGACTTTGCGACTGTCTAGGTGTTTTTAATGATTTGACACTTGGTATTTCTTTTTTACAAACTTGCAGTTTTCAAGTTCAAAATTGGGTCAGATTCTGTTCTTATAGTTGACATAGATGATTATTCCAAGTGCAACAAGGACAAGCCAATTCGTGAACTAAAACATGGTGATTCAAAAGTCAAGTTTTACAGATCAGGCCCATTTTATTTCATCAGTGGACATGAAGATAATTGTGAGAAGGGCCAGAAGCTTAAAGTTGTTGTGTTATCTCCCAACCACAAAGCCCACAATGCCTTGAGCCCAGTATCTGAGCCCATTGGGCCAGTTTCACCAGCCCCGGCTCCGGCCCAGTCTGCTGCAGGGTTTAGTGTTAGTCCAAGTGGTTTTGTTTGGGGCTTTAGTTTGATAATCGTGGCATATTTCTGCATCTTGGTCTAATTAATTCTTTCAGTTATTTTTTATTGATTCTTTCAGTTAAATGTGTTTTGAACAAAATGGTATATTGAAGCGTCATTGGTGTATTCTGAAAGATGTTGAGAAAAGCAAAAACTGGAAAAAAGGATAATTCGTACTTTTTAACTTTGGGTTTACTAAAAATTTAGAACATTTGTTTATCATCTTGTCTTGAAGTAACAATAGTAAAATAATATTTTTGTTAAAAGAATATAGTCCAACCATATGTCAAGCCACACTAATAGTAAACTATAAATAGCCAATAAATTTTGAATTTCAATTTTGTTAGGACTATGAAATAATTGGTCTTGATTACGTTACATGCTTACCAAAATTGCATTAATTTTTCACTTATTTGACGAGTTTTGTGGATAGTTATAATCATCTTAATCTTGAATGTAATCGTCTCCTTCTGTATTCTAGATGATAGATGAATTAACTTTATTTATAACGAGTGAAAATGAGACATGATGACCAAATAATGATAAGTACTTGTCCCTACATGGGTGTTTACATCTAACTAAACAGTTAATCATAAGAATTAATAAATCAAAATGAAAATGCATATTACTTAACTATAGTTAAACATCAAAAAGTTCATGTGCAAAACATGTGTTTTACATATTTATTGGCGTGGTGTAAGACGTGACCAAATAACGTCTTTTTTTAAAAAAACTATGCCTAAGCGGAAGAACAAGAAAAGTTGTAATTTGTTGAGTGAAAAATAATTTTGCGGACGTCAGGAGGTTGAAGGCTCTGAAAAACATAGCATGTATAGAGGAAATGGTCGTGTGTTATGTTGAGTTGACTCGCCTTTACGAAAATTTGAAGAAACCATGTGTTTTGCCCTTTAACATGAAGCCTCTTTTTCTTTCTTTTTGTTTTTTCCTCAAAAAGATGAAACCTCTTGTTAGGCTAAACCATTATCAGTATCAACTTCGCTACTACTACTACTTAAGAAGGGGTGGCACTTGGAGAAAACTTAGGCCCGTTTGGACATAAAATTTGATGGAAGATTTTTTCAAAATAATTTACTTTTTTTCGAAATCAACGCTTATTCATAAAATTTTAAATTTTCACCTGAAAATGCATTTTGGAAATTTTCGAAAATTTAAAACACTGAAAAAAATTATTTTTCAAAATTTTCACTCAAATCACTCACAAAACTTCAAAAACAACCAAAACTGAAATTTATGTCCAAACACAACTCTAATTTTAAATACCATTTTCACTTTAAAAAAAATTTCACCATTTTTTCGAATTTTACAATTCTTATGTCCAAACGCCTACTTAGTGCGAAATAAAATGTAGTACAGCCAGATCTATTTATAACAATTATTACTGTAATATATCTATAATAATATTTGATATTGAAATCTCATTTGACTGTTATATACAAAAATTATTCAAAAAGGCAAATATTTCATTTCTTAAAGTTATAAAAGACAAAAACATTATTTAAATTTAATGAAAATATTTTTAATTACCAGTCACGTATCGATATAATATTCTTTGTCAAAACTAATGTACTATAATACGTATTTCAACATATTGGATCAAAATACTAGACCTATTATGGTTAACTTAGACTTATAAATTCTATTTCAATATGTGGCTTTATGACAACAAAGCATTACAAGTGTTTTCTTTTAATTTATGAAAATAAATGACTAGCAATAGAAGAGAGGTAATTTTTAGAAATGTTACTTAATCCTATCTTAATGTCAAGAAAATTTTTCTGACTCGATAGAAAATCTTATATTGAAAAACTGTCTTTCATACCCCGCCATTATAAACCACCCGTGCATGGATAATTCAGTTCAGAGACTAGAGGTAAAAAATATTAAGGAATTCACCATGCTAAATAATTTCATCTTTGAATGTCCCTAACGTTGTAAATCATTGTCGTATTATAATTGACTTGCGAACGTTACTTTATTATATTTCTATTTTCAGAATTTATATGCTACTAAGACGACAAAAGTTCAGAATTAGAGTACGAGAATGAAGACATTTAAATGAGTTTGCGGCGAATAAGTAGAGAAAAAAAATCTTACGAGATTAATAAGAAAATTAAACCGAAAATACATACTGAACAACAATTGTAAAATTCAAATTTTAAGTCTTAACTTAATTTACATCTCACGAAAAAAAAACAATTAATTAACAAAGCTAGCACACACTTCGGAATGATCACTATGTCTACGCCTCAGATCTACCAATCCAGGCCGCAACAAAAGGAAATAAAAACACGAAAACAAAAATACAAGACTATCTCCTTATCGAACAACTTGTGTAGGTAGATGTCACTGTACCGTGGAACAGACGTGACAAAATAAGACCCTTTTCACCTCCTAGTACAAGAAAAGGATCTAGCTAACTACTCTTAACCAAAGTTCTGAACAAATTAAACAATTTCTTTTTAATAAAGCAGTCGAGAGATTCAAGAGTTACTCCTAGCACAGCGTGTAATTTGACTGCAACCACGGCGATAAGGATTAACTCTCTGTTGAGAATGACAATTGTAATAAGACGCACCTCGTACATTACAAGGTATATTATTTCTGGACATTGCTGCATAACTAATATGGCCATTTTGTCCTCGTAAAATTCGACGACTAATATCGGACTCCATCATCATTTCTTCTTCCTCCTTTATGCAATTTCCAATAAGGCCATTGCATTTCCTAGTTGAAGCTGCAGTTGCATGGCCGCCATGCATAATCGACAGCTGATCGAAGTTCTTGTACAGATTCTTGAAATCATTATACGACGATGATATTGGATTAATTATCATGGCTAGTGAGAAAAAGAAAATTATACATAGGCGGAAATCCATTTATTTTGTGGGGTGGGGTGGGGGGACTAGGGTTATGGGAAGAGAAAATGAAGTTGTGTCTCAGGCTATAGGTATTTATATTATTGGTTTCTTGGTATGTGGGGAGGAAAGTGGAAAAAAATGGGAATTATTTACTGGTAGGATAGGGTTATGGTTTTAGATAATTTTGGTTCATCTCATGTTATACGTGATTTGAAGTGATTTACGCATAGTAGTACAGTAACGTCTGTTTTGAAATGCCCGGGTCTTGCTCATTATCTTGCTTGGATTCAGGACTTTATAGCTCATCCATTACTTCTATTTTTGGTATGTGTGAGTATGGTCACGATTTGAAATTTATGTGTTCGAGATTCTAGTTCTTTTAAATTAATGAGTTCTAAATTAATAATTTGTATATATTCAATGGATTTTTTCTTAAGATAAAAATAAGGTTTCAATAAAAGCTACTGGATTCCGCCGAACTCATAAGTTCTATGCTAAGAAGAGCACAAATCTATTCGGACCTTGTATTTATGCCAAACCAAACTAATTATCATGGTTAAGTTATAAATATATGTACTATTAATTAACTACGATTTAGTGATAAACGTGTATATAAAATATGTGTCATATCATTGAATTGGTGAAAATATAGGGTATAAAAAACAATTCATGGTATAAGTTACATAATGATAATACAATAAAAACAAATTGTGACACAACCCTTAATTATAACAACGTTTAGAAATTTGTTTTCTGACTCAGTGACTCTAATCACAATTTTATCTAACTTGTAGATTTTCTTTTATAATTTAATTAATGATAAAAATAAATAATGGAATTAATGATAGGAATCACCCTTTGGTCAGTACTTAATTCTTTGTCTGGAGGATATATGAGGAACCTAATTCTGATACATCTGGAACGGGCAGGAAGAAATTAAGCCAAGAAATGAGCGTGAATATGGGGCTATCAAAGTATTATTTATGATGAAGAATCAAACATGTTATCGTTTTTCATGTTCTTTGTTTAAATATTCTTATTATATATCATGAGCATTTATGACTAACAAAGCACTCTGCCAATGATAAAAAAATAAACAAAAGTTAGAAAGAAAGAAAGAAAGATCTACTGCCGATAATTAATTATATCTGTAAATGTCGTTTAGTTATTTATATTAAGTTGAAATTATATGCATTGCAAATGTAAAGAATTTTTATATTATTGGTATAATTAAAGTTACCACAGTCTATTTACTATATTTTCTAAGTTACACATCAAATTTTGTTATAAACATATTTATTTACACTATTGTCCTTCCCTTTTGCATTAGGACAACACTAATTCCTGAGTGGCTAGTATCTGTCTCGACTATAAACTCTTGAATGTAATCTGGCAAGGCAAGTACTGGGGTGGTTGTCATGAACTTCTTAAGTGTTGTGAAAGCTTTATCTGCCTCTTCATTCCACTTGAATGCATCCTTTTTTAAGAGGTCTGTCAATGGTCTAAAAATTATACCATAGTGAGCTACATATCTTCTGTAATAACCTGTTAGGCCTAGAAATCCCCTGAGAGTCTTGAGGGTGGTTGGTCTGGGCCAGTTAACCATGGCTTCCACCTTGCTAGGGTCAGTTGTTATTCCTTGAGCATTGATGACATGACTAATGTATTCAACTTGAGGTTGGCCAAATGAACACTTTGACCTCTTACCATAGAGAGTGTTCTTTTTCATAATGTCAAAAACCAAGGATAAATGGCTCACATGATCAGACAAGGATCTGCTATAGATTAATGTGTCATCAAAGAACACTAACACAAATTTTCTGAGAAAAAGGATGAAAAACTTGGTTCATTAAGGCTTGAAAAGTTGTAGGAGCATTGGTAAGCCCAAAAGGCATTACTCTAAACTCATAGTGACCCATGTAAGTCCTGAATGTAGTCTTAAAAACATATTCTGCCCTCATTCTGATTTGGTGGTACCCAGCCCTCAGATCCACCTTAGAGAAAATCACATACCCATGTAATTCTCCAATAAGTCATCCACAATGGGTATAAGGTATTTGTCTTTGACTGTAATGTCATTCAACCCTCTATAGTCCACACAAAATCTACATGTTCCATCCTTTTTCTTCACTAGTAAGGCTGGAGATGAGAGTGGTGGTTGGTTGGGCTAAATGATCTCACTCAACAACATCTCTGTTACTTACCTCTCCAGCTCTTCCTTTTGATAATAGTTGTATTTGTAAGGTCTCAAACTGACAGGAGTTACCCCAGGTTTTAATGGAATTTGATGATCCAATGATCTGGCAAGGGGAAAGGCTTTGGGCTCTGCAAAAATTTCTTGATAGTCACTCAGTACCTTCTGTATAGGGGAAACTATTTTACCCTCCTGTGATTGGCTCAAACTGACCAGAAATAGATGGACCATGATTGTGTGTTCTCTTTTCAATAATCTCACCATTGAGCTGTTGTTGATCATATTTAGTCTTCCTTCTTCAGTAATGGAATGTAAGACAGTCTTATTGCCTTTTCTTATAATTGTCACAATATTCTTTTCATGATCAAACTTGGTAGGGTTGTACTTTTTCATCCAATCATTGTCCAATACCAAGTCACGACCACCTAAATTGATGATCCTCAAGTCCTCTAGAAATGGTTTTCCTCCCATCTTTCAGCTGAACCCCATGCAACTAGCATTGCACATCACATAAATTCCATCTGCAACAGTTACCCTCATTGGGGGGCTATAAACTGGTGCATGTTCAGTTTCCTTCACAACTTATTCATCAATAAAGTTGTGAGTACTCCCAAAATCTACTAGAATTGCTAGAGTTTTGTTTTTAATAATCCCCTTGACTAGTATCGAGTTCACTCCTGAGTTGTTACCAACTAATGCACTGAGGCAGATAGCCTCTAAAACCTCTTGTTTGATCTCACCCTCAATAACAATATTGGCCATTGCAGGATTTTCTTCTTGTGTTTGTGGACTTGTTATCACTACGGCAAGGCTATCTTCATCTTCACCCACTAAACAATTCAGCTGCCTAATTTTACATTGGTGCCTAGGTACATATTTTTCACCACATCTAAAATATAAGTGATTGGATTTTCTGTATTCATATACCTCTGGACTCAGTCTGTAAGCTCCAATCCTATTGGATGCTTGATTGAGGTTCTGTTGGTAGTCATAACCCCAGTTTGCGAAGCACCTCTCCCTATTTATCTGTC
Organism: Nicotiana otophora; assembly: GCA_000715115.1. Taxonomy (NCBI): domain Eukaryota; kingdom Viridiplantae; phylum Streptophyta; class Magnoliopsida; order Solanales; family Solanaceae; genus Nicotiana; species Nicotiana otophora. The sequence continues at coordinate 13,132 of AWOL01S0050871.1, forward strand.
CTTTGTATGCACAACCTCAATAGCTTTCTCATGTATTCTAGCTTGCTCGATGGCTTCACTCAAGGTAGAAGGTTTGAACAGCTTCACAGTGTATTTGATTTCTTCCTTAAGGGCCCCCATAAAGCTGGATAGGAAGTGAGACTCATTCAATGCAGGGTTCCTCATTATCATTTGTGCCTTAAGGTCTTCAAATTTCCCCAAGAATTAACCTACAGATCCAGTTTGAATTATCTTGTTGAATTCTTCTACTATGTCCTCCATTAAGGTTTCACCAAATCTAATACACAGTTCATCTTTAAATTCCATCAAAGTTATCAATCCCCTACTCAAAACGAGTGAGTTATACCAAGTTTCAGCTACACCATTTAGGTATAAAGCAACATCATCTACCTTCATATTTTCAGCAGTCCTATACAATTTAAAATACATCTCGCATTTTCTGAGCCATACCTTAGGTTCAGCACCTTCGAAACATGGAAGTTCCCATTTGGGAGGAGGTATTGGCCACCCTGGAAACCTGTTAGCCCTAGCGTCATAGCCAGGTACTGGTAGAAGGCCATCGCCAAGTGGATTGACATTTTCTGCTACTCTAGCGGGCCTAGGTAACAAGCCCTCGCCATTAAGATTAGCCTCGTACCCTGCTCTCACAGGCCCGGTAATAGTCTGTCACCTTGAGGATTTGTATTGTGGGCTACTCCTGCAAGTGCTCTTTCAAGTGCAGTCAGTCGGTCCATGATCTGCTCTAGAGCTCCTCATATAGCCATCTGCGTCTCGTTCAGTTCACTACAGGTGGCTGTAAATTCCTCCATTGCTTCATTGTGTTTTGAAAGGTTTTCATCCATCAACTTCATTCGAGTGCCTTCCGCCATTATCGGGCCAAAAGGTATAGGATCAGGCTCTGATACCAAATGTCATAAACAACAACAACAACAACAACCCAGTATAATCCCACTAGTGGGGTCTGGGGAGGGTAGTGTGTACGCAGACCTTACCCCTACCCTAGGGTAGAGAGGCTGTTTTCAAATGACCCTCGGCATCCTTCCCTCCAAGAACTCCCCACCTTGCTCTTGGGGTGACTCGAACTCACAACCTCTTGGTTGGAAGTGGAGGGTGCTTACCATCAGAGCAACCCACCTTGTCATGATACCAAATGTCATAGTCTAACCAAATTAATCTGGAAATGAACAAATGCGAAAAGGAATTGGGACAATTTTCTGTTATATTGAAATAAAAGAAGAACTTAACTACGAGCTAAGGAAAAGAGAATCGGAAAACTAAATGAAACAGTAAATCTCCATGACTGATTTCTAGACCTGCAAAAGAGAGAAGGGAATGAGGAAGAAGAGAATTTGGGAGGAAGTGAGAGAAAGAAAATATCGTGTATACGTTGCTCCTCTCTGCAGTGTTTGTTAGTTAAATAACAAACTCCTCACCGGCTGGCAGAATCTGGTCCCTTGAGCTTCAATAAGTAACTAATTATCTGAGCCCTCGATTATGTGATTAGTTAAACCCCCCTGCTGATTTATGATCGAACACCGCTAGCTAAACTTATTTAGTTAATAACTTCTGGGTCATAACATTTTACCAAAATCTTTTACTAAATATGTTAGTATAAATAATAAGTGAAATAAAAATATTTGGGATAAATATAAAAAATAACAATGCTTATCATTATAGTGATTTATTTATTTTTCAAATGTTGATATTGCTTACAATTATTTTTGTATATGTCGCTGATGTGCAGATGAGGAAGTTGTATGTGTTACTATCCGACTTGAATCACGTATATAACTAAATGATTCATTAACAGAGCAGCCCGGTGCACGAAATATTTCGTATTTATGTAGGGTCTAGGGAAGGGTTGCGCTAGGCAGCCTACTTTGCTACAAGCAAATGGTTGATTCCACGGCCTAAACTTATAACTTTTACGTCACACAAAAATAACTTTATCATACTCCCCTTCAACTAAATAATTTACCAATACATAGGTATTTCACGCATACGGACTTAGTATTATTGTAGGGGGCCGTAAATGTGCTTTCTGGAATAATGTGCTTTATAGCGACTTTACCACACGAGGAACATCCAGTAAAGCATGAAGATTAATGAAACCGAATATTAACTCGTAGACCAAAAATATGGTTGTTGAGTAATTCTCACCGTTGTTTGTTCTTTATATATAGTTGAGGCCTTGACTTTACTTCTTTTTTTGTGGTTAAATTAAAACTAAATGCTTTAAAATGAAAATGACAACTCATTGTGCAACACCTTGTTTATCTTTACTTTGTCGGTGATGTGAAATAAAGCAAATAAACATAAAAGAAGTGGTTGACTCTGGACGTGGGTGATTGGCTGAGAGAAACTGGCAAGGAGAAATAATAGTAGTAAATTTAAATTCTCCAAGTTAATATTCGGTTTCATTAATAACTGTAAGATAAGAATTTGTACACTTTAGAGAAAGACAAAGGCATGAATTCCTGTCTGCTGTGAAAGGATTTGACTTGCTTCAATTCACGTGCTTAAGATGTTGTCACGCGTTGAATTTTATTTTAACCGTTCACCTCAAATCAATAAATACAAAATATATATATTACAAATATAAAACTTTAGGATTTGAACTTAATTATGGATTCCACTTCCGAATTTTACCACGACCTATTTGATTATTTGAGTTTGTAATCAGTTATTCATACCTATTTACTGAACTTTTTAACACATACAGAAGGTCTGAGTCAACACAATTATGTTCTGATAAACCCATCATTTACACTTCGCACCTTTTGAACATATAAAACAATTATAGGATCGACTCCTCAATTTAAGAAACTGATCATTCCATACCTTATGCGTGTAATCTCATATGTGTGGAACCTGATCTTTTTTCGGTCCTAAACTCTCTCTTGAATACGTATGATAACTTGGGCAGGGTGATAAATGAGTCCCTCTTGCCAGTAAACTTTATTTATATCTTCATCGTTGGCTATGTGTAAACAAAGTCGGACCCACCTCACAAGTAGAAAGAAAAGGAATTCTACTTATAAGAAGTTGGATACTCTTAGGGGTCATTTGGTAGAATGCATTAGAGAAAATATTAATGCATGCTTTAGCTTTTAATATTACTAATCCCTTGTTTGATACACTTTTTCAACCTATGTATTACAATTGCAAGTATTAGTTATACAATTTATTTGGTATTATCCTATGTATAAGTAATGCATAACAAACCATGTTATTAGCAAAACCAAGACTATTAATGCATGCATTAGCATGATTAAATACAAAATTGTCCATAAAGTCCCTTAAAACTAAAGAATATGGAAGGCATTTTTGTAAGCAACTAATTTTTTTAAAAAAATTATGTAATGCATTTTTATTTTTAATATACCACACTAGTGGATAAGAAATAATCTCTGCATAACTAATGTTTGCATTACTAATCGATGTATGACTACTACACCTTATTCATCACTACTCTTATACACCCTACTAAACGACCCCTTAATGGTGTGGAGCCTTTTGGGAAAAGTCGTACGGGCTTGACTCAAAATGGACAATATCACACCATGTTAAGAACATCCTTAGGTCATTTTAGCTAAAAATATTATTATCAGAGCAGATAGTTTGGCGGGATTATGGAGATCGAGGAGTGTGGTGTGGGGGGCCAGCTTAGTGCCGTCTGGGGGGGTTTACGGCCTTTACCCGCAGTTTGAAGATGCGCACACAACCTTTGGGCTTCGATGACCGTAAATAATCAAGATCTTGTGGGTGTTATATAATTAATCTCCAAATTAGCTTATGCATAGTGATGGGCGATGCGAAACTTAGTTCAAGGACGAGATTGTTGAGTGCGTGTGAACAAATCCCACATGAAAAATAGAAAGGAAAAATATTCTACTTATAAGTAATTCGATACTCTTAATGGTGTGAGGCCTTTTGGGAAAAACCATACGGACTTGACCCACAACGGACAATATCACACCATTTTAAAAGTATGTTTGAACTATTTTAGCCCAACATTCACTTTAATTTTTAACTCTTATTATTTGATACTATAAAAATACTGATTGTAAATAAGTATTTTCTGTCATGCAATATTTCTTCCCATTTCATTTGATAGGTAATTTTCCCTTCGATTCCCCCATCCCCAGTCTTATCTTCCTTACGCCAACTGTAGCAAGTCTGATTCACCAAAATATGGGTAGCAAATCAATGCCATAGCATATCAATCCATTATCGGTATCATTTGTTTTTTCCTATTTCACTCGCCAAAATAAAACAAGTTATAATGATCATATCTAATAACCAACGGCTGGAAAGACCAAGAATACACATGACGAAACAACCAACAGCTTTAATTGAGAAGATAGGTGTAGCCTATCAACTACCATTGCTGTTGGCATATTTATTGTAGTATCATGTTGATATGTCTTGTAGCCAGCGTTTTTTTAATCTTTTCCCCATTTCCAATAACCGTAGACGAGTAATTAACCTCTAATGGGTTTATTTGAAGCGCCGAGGAAGAGATACAGGGTGTATTACAAAAATACGCTGATCGGGTATACTATATAAGGATTCCCCATTTAAATAATAAATAAAAAGATAAAAAGAAAAGTAGATCATTCCATTCGACAAAAGACCCACATCCAAGTTTCATAGCTTTTGATTCGCTATTCCGATTGTGATTTTCCTACGCCAGATTCAATTAATCGAGCATTAGTTTTAAAAAATAAGATTCTTACACCGAAAAATGGTAGTAAATTTAAATTCTCCTATGTAAGATAAGAATTTGGACATCTATTAATATAGAAAAGAAGAGACAAATCCATGATATTATGCCAAGTGTCAAAACGAAATATCAACACGTGCCAAGTTTTATGACAAAACTCCAATAAATTTGGAAATTCAAAAAAATTTGAAAATAAAAAAAAACTTACAAAATTTTAAGGAATTAACCCATTCGGTATTCACATCTTTGGTCCCACGTTTTTGAGCAGATCTCTTTTTAAAATTGAAAACTAAAAAAATATAGTTACTCCAGCTCCAAAAAGTAGACTCCAATTCCAATTCCAATTTCAATTTCCACGTTTTTTCATTCCAAAAACTAACGTTTTTTCATTACTTTTTTTATTTAATTTATTAAAAACCTGAAAATTTTACTAAATTGTTTTTTACAGATAATTTTACATAGAAATAGGAAGAAAGGAAAAAAAAAACACTCCACGATCCTCTTCCCAAACGCGGACATTAAAACCTAACTCCATAACTTAAAAACAGTCCCCTACGCTATCCTCCTTTTATTTTCTTTTCCATTCCCTTTTTTCTCAACATAAAATATAAAAATTTGCAATATGGCTACAACACTTCATGAAATCAGTCAAATTTCAAGCAACTCGATGCAATCTCAAAGTTAGATTCGTTCGGATGGAGGAAATCCTGGATCGTTTCAAGCCTGAAATACCATATTCCATAGAGTTGATTTTACAATATGGAAAGGTAACATATTCAACTAGTTTTATGGATAAATTTGATAAGGCTAAATGCACATAGTTTATCTTGATAGGTCTCTGTATTTGAAATTGTAACAGATTATAATTTACCTTATCTCTAGGATTCTCCTATGTATAATAAACTCTCTCATCTACTGCTTGTACCTATTTATACAACTTTGTTGTACTAGATAAGAATAGAAGCCTTTCACAATTCAATCTCTTATCTTATATGGTATCAAAAGCCTTCTAAAATCTCACACGAGTTGCTCTTTTTTTTCCAGAATGGGTGATTCACAGACCCACTCTTCAACCACCTCGTCTACTTCCCCCACTGTCACAATCAGTCATGGGAACATTGCTCAGTCATCCCAACTAATTTCATTCAATCCGGCATCCCAACTCCCCTTGAAATTGCAAGGGAATTCCAATTACTCTACTTGTAAATCATAAGTCATAACTCTTCTCTTTGGTTATGATCTTCTTGGGTATGTGGATAGGCCTCTTCCCCCTCCATCTGTGCATATCCAAGATGGAGCAAACAATGAATATCCCAACCCCGTGTTCAAGCTTTGGCAGAGACAAGATAGCCTTATCCGCAATGCTATCATGGCCTCAGTCGATCCTACAATTGCACATGCTGCCACTGCCAAACATGCTTGGGAAATTCTTCAAACTACATATGCCAACAAATCCCAGTCACGTATCTTCAGTCTGTGTGACACTCTTGCTAATCTCATACGAGACTCACGCTCCATTACTGAGTACATGAAGGATATTAAATACATTTCGGATGATCTCGCATCAAATGGCTCACCTCTCTCAAATGAGGAACTTGTCATCAAAATCCTAAGTGGTCTAGGATCCGAGTACAAAGAACTATCTGCTGCTATAAAGGCTCGAGATAACCCAATATTGTTTGAAGAGCTCTATAACAAATTGCTTGTGCATGAGATGTTTATTAAACACTCGGAGCCAAAGCTTGAAACCCCAATCATCACTACCCAATTTCATCAAAAATCAGCCAACACAAACTCAAAATCCAAGAACTATAATCCAAGCAACAACCACAGGGTTTCCATTCCGAACACCTCAACCAACCAACGCACCAACTCCTACCAGAATTCCAACTCCTTCCACCCCAACAACCGTAGCAACCAACAGAGAGTCCAATAACAATTATGTGACAAATTTGGGCACATCGCCAAAGTCTGTCGCTCAAAATCAAATAGTGCACTTGAGGCTCAAGCCAACTTCACCAACCGCATATCCTATGCATCTAATCCCGCAAACAATTAGATTATTGACTCTGGATCATTACACCATATCACAAATAATTCACAATCTTTACAAGCCACAACAGAATTCTCTAGCACTGATGAAATAATGGTTGGAGATGGTAAAACCATTCCGATTACTCATATTGGTCACACTACACTTTCTTCATCCAATAATTCTTTTAAGTTACAGAATGTTCTTTGTTACCCTTATATAAAGAAGAAACTAATCTCTGTTGCTCAATTTTGTCGTCAAATCTAACATCCATTGAATTTCTTTCCTTACTCTTTTGTTGTGAAAGATTTGAGCACGGGGGCATGTCTTCTGCAAGTGTCACGAACCAAAATCTCACATGTCGTGATGGCGCCTATCTCAATACTAGGCACGCCGACAATCTCAATAAACTACCATATTTTTTAAGTTTGAAAACATAATATTTAAATTCAGCGGAAAAAATCTCTCAAATAGAGATATAAACACTCCCAAAATTCGGTGTCACTGAGTACATGAGTATCTAATATGAGTACAAAGTCTGACTGATAAAACACTGTCTGAAAGTATAGAACAGTATAATAACTGAAGGAAAGAAAGTCAAAGTCAGGGGACTCCAGGCAGCTACCTTGATAGTCTCCATTCAGTGCTCACTCAGGCCAGTCTTCATTCAGTGCTCTTCCAGCGCAGAGTTCTCATCATGCCTCGTCCGCACAGGCTTCTGTAGGTCATTCATCGGGTTATCAGGAGCAGCAGTTCCGTTAGATGAGGGGTTGTTTCGAGTGCGAAGAATTTGGACATTTCAAGAGAGAGTGTCCTAGGTTGTTGAGTGGGGTTGCACAGCATAGTTCTCGACTGACGGCACCAGAACCAGCAGTTGCACCACTTGCCTTGCCATCTCGGGGTGGGGTTCATGCAGCTAGGGGTCGCCCAAGAGGGGGAGGCCGATCAGGGGTGGGCAGGCTCGATTCTATGCTTTTCCTGCCAAGCCAAATGCTATTGCCTCAGACACAGTGATCACATGTATTGTTTCAGTATGCCATAGGGAGGCTTCTATATTATTTGACCCTGGCTCCACTTATTCATATGTATCATCATATTTTGCTCATTATCTGGATATGCCCTGTGATTCCTTAGTTTCACTTGTTTGTTTATCTACACCGGTGGGCGATATTATTACTGTGGATCGTAAGTATCGGTCATGTGTGGTAACTATTGGGGAACTGGAGACTAGAGTTGATCTCTTATTACTCGGTATGGTTGATTTCGATGTAATCCCGGGTATGGGTTGGTTGTCTCCATGTCATGCTATTCTGGACTGTCACGCAAAATTCGTGACGTTGACGATGCCGGGGTTGCCAAATATTGAATAGAGGGGTTCTCTAGATCTTGTTCCTAGCAGGGTAATTTCTTATTTGAAGGCCCAACGTATGGTTGGAAAGGGATGCTGGTCATATTTGGCCTTTGTGAGAGATGTTGATGCAGATACTCCTATTATTGATTCAGTACCGGTCGTGCGAGACTTTCCGGATGTATTTCCTGCAAACCTGCCGGGTATGCCACCCGACAAGGATATTGATTTCGGTATTGACTTGGTTTAGGGCACTCAACCCATTTCTATTCCTCCGTATCATATGGCACCAGCTGAGTTAAAATAATTGAAAGAGCAACTTCAGGAACTCCTTGAAAAGGGGTTTATTAGGCCTAGTGTGTCACCTTGGGGTGCACCAGTTCTGTTTGTGAAAAATAAAGATGGTACTATGCGGATGTGCATTGATTATAGGCAGTTGAACAAAGTTACAATAAAGAATAAATAAACATTGCCGTGTATTGATGATTTATTTGACCAGCTTTAGGGAGCGAAGGTGTTTTCCAAAATTGATTTGAGGTCTGGGTATCACCAATTAAAAATTCAGGATTTGAATATTCTAAAGACGACATTCAGGACTCGTTATGGACAATATGATTTTCTTGTGATGTCTTTTGGGCTAACTAATGCCCCAACAATATTTATGCATTTGATGAATAGTGTATTTCAGCCATATCTTGATTTATTTGTTGTGGCATTCATTGATGATATTCTGGTGTACTCACGTAGCCAGGAGGAGCATGCACAACACTTGGGTATTATATTACAGAGGCTGAGAGAGGAGAAACTTTATGCCAAATTCTCTCAGTGTGAGTTCTGGCTTAGTTCGGTGGCATTCTTGGGACATATAGTGTCCAGTGAAGGTATTATGGTGGATCCGAAGAAAATAGAAGCAATTCAGAATTGGCCCAAACCATCCTCAGTTACTGAGATTCAAAGTTTTCTCAACTTGGCCGGTTATTATCGTCGTTTCATGGAGGATTTCTCGTCTATTGCATCGCCTGTGACTAAATTGACCCAGAAAGGTACTCCGTTCAGGTGGTCGGATGAATGTGAAGTGAGCTTTCAGAAGCTCAAGACATCTTTGACTACAACTCCAGTATTGGTGTTGCCTACAGGTTCAGAGTCTTATACTGTGTATTGTGATGTGTCACGGATTGGTCTCGGCATGGTCCAGACAGTTAAAGGTACATGAGAAGAATTATCCAGTCCACGATCTTGAGTTAGCGGCTATTGGTCATGCCTTGAAAATTTGGCGGCATTACTTGTACGGTGTCCAGTATGAGGCATATACCGATCATCGGAGTCTACAACATTTGTTTAAACAGAAGGATCTTAACTTGCGGCAGCGAATGTGGTTAGAGTTGCTTAAGGATTATGATATCACCATTCTTTATCATCCCGGAAAGGCCAATGTGGTGGCCGATGCCTTGAGTCGTAAGGCAGAGAGTTTGGGCAGCTTAGCATACTTACCGGTAGAAGAGAGGCCTTTAGCCTTGGAGGTTTAGGCCTTGGCCATTCAGTTTGTTAGATTTGATGTTTCCGAGCCGAATCGAGTTTTGGCCTGTGTGGTTTATCGGTCTTCTTTATATGATCACATCAAAGAATGCCAGCATGATGATCCACATCTGCTTGTCCTTAAGGACACGGTTCAGCACGGTGATGCCAAGGAAGTCACTATTGGAGATGATGGTGTATTACGGATGCAGAGCAGGCTATGTGTACCTAATGTAGATGGGTTGCATGAGTTGATTCTCCAGGAAGCTCACAGTTTGCGGTACTTTATTCATCCAGGCACCACGAAGATGTATAAGGATTTGAGACAACAGTATTGATGGAGGCGGATGAAGAAAGATATAGTTGGGTTTGTATCTCGGTGTTTAAATTGTCAACAGGTAAAGTACGAGCACCAAAGACCGGGTGGATTGCTACAGAGACTTGAAATTCCGGAGTGGAAGTTAGAGCGTATTACCATGGACTTCGTAGTTAGACTCCCACGGACTTTGAGAAAATTTGATGTTGTTTGGGTTATAGTAGATCGGTTGACCAAGTTCGCACATTTTATTCCAGTCGGTACTAATTATTCTTCGGAGCGGTTGGCTGGGATTTATATTCGCGAGATTATTCGCCTACACGGTGTGCCG
>AWOL01S0050871.1:24405-37587 GCA_000715115.1 Nicotiana otophora
GTGTGCCAGTGTCCATTATTTCAGATCGGGGTACGCAGTTTACCTCACAGTTTTGGAGGGCAGTGCAGCGAGAATTGGGCACACATGTTCAGTTGAGTACATCATTTTACCCTCAGACGGACGGACAGTCCGAGCGCACTATTCAGATATTGGAGGATATGCTACGCGCTTGTGCCATTGACTTTGGGGGTTCATGGGATCAATTTCTGCCACTCGTAGAGTTTGCTTACAATAATAGCTACCAGTCAAGCATTCAGATGGTTCCGTATGAAGCTTTATATGGGAGACGGTGTCGGTCTCCGATGGGTTACTTTAAGACGGGTGAGGTTAGGCTATTGGGTACTGACTTGGTTCAGTATGCTTTAGAGAAGGTCAAAGTGATTCAGGAACGGCTTCGCACGGCATAGTCTAGACATAAGAGTTAGGCCGATAGGAAGGTTCATGATGTTGTTCACATGGTTGGGGAGAAGGTTCTGCTCAAGATTTCACCCATGAAAGGTGTGTTGAGGTTCGAGAAAAAGGGCAAGTTGAGCCCTCGGTATATTGGGCCTTTTGAGATACTTAAGAAAATTGGGGAGGTGGCTTATGAACTTGCTTTGCCACCTAGTCTATCAGGTGTTCATCCAGTGTTCCGTGTATCCATGCTCCGAAAGAATGTCGGGGATCCGTCTCACATTCTGGATTTCAGTACAGTAAAGCTGGACGGTAATTTGACTTATGATGTAGAGCCGGTGGCTATTTTAGACCGGCAGATTTGAAAGTTGAGGTCAAAGAACATAGCATAAGTGAAGGTGCAGTGGAGAGGCAGCCAGTCGGAGAAGCTACTTGGGAGACTGAGCAGGAGATGCGGAACAAATATCCACACTTATTTAAGACTCAGGGTATTATTCTAAACCCGCTCGAGGACAAATCTTTGTTTAAGAGGGGGAGAATGTAACGACCCGGCCGGTCGTTTTGAATATTATAACCCCGTCCCCCCATTTACTTCTCAAATAATGTCTTGCAATTGATTTATGACTTATCGGGTTAGTTGGTTCGGGTCCGGAAGGAATTCGGAATGAAATAAGACACTTAGTCTCAAAATTAAAAATTTAAGTTAGAAAAATGGACAGGATATGGACCTATATGTAAACGATCTCGGTTTGAATTTTGATGATTTCAATAGCTCTGTATGGTAATTTTGGGCGTAGGAGCGTATCCGGAATATTATTTGGAGGTCCATAGTGAAATTAGGCTTGAAATGCCGAAAGTTGAATTTTTGGGAAGTTTGACCGGGGGGTTTACTTTTTGATATCGGGGTCGAAATATGATTCTGATAATTTGAATACCTCCGTTATGTCATTTATGACTTGTGTGCAAAATTTGAGGTCAATCAGATGTGATTTGGTAGGTTCCAAAGTCGTTTGTAAGAATTGGAAATTTCAAAGTTCATTAGGCTTGAATCTATGTATGATTCGCGTATTAGTGTTGTTGGATGTTTTAGGACTTGTTGGTACATTTGGTTGAGGTCCCGGGGGTCTTGGGTGAGTTTCGGATGGTTAACGGATCAAATTCAGACTTAGAAGAAATAGCTGAAGCTTCTGCCCTCTGCTGCAATCGCACCTGTGGAAATTCCATCGCAGGTGCGAGCTCGCAGAAGCGAGCCTGGCAAGCGCAGATGCGCAAATGGACTGTGGGGCAGTGGTCGCAGGTGCGTGGGAAATTCCACACCTGCGTGAGCGCATATGCGGAGGGACGCGCGCAGAAGCAGCTTGCCCAGGAGCGCAGATGCGGGACTTTTTCCGCACATGCGGTTGGCGCAGAAGCGGCCAAGTTGCCGTAGGTGCGACAATCTCTGGGCAGTACAAAAACATAGGGGTTCTGAGCTTTTGCCATTTTGGGGCATTTCAAGCTCGGGTTGGGCGATTTTGAGCAAGGTTTTTACGGGAAATTTGAGGTAAGTCCCTTGTGATCATTTCTACTCCATAATATTGAATTATCATCGAATAATCTCACTAGATTTCATGTTTTTGAGGTGTAAATCGGGGGTTTTGAACTTAGGGATTTGAAATAAGATTTGATGATTTGGAGATCGAGTTGATATCGGATTTTGGTAAAATTAATATGGTTAGACTCATGGTGGAATGAGCTTTCGGATTTTATAACTTTTGTCGGGTTCCGAGATGTGGGCCCTACGGGTGATTTTTGAGCTAATTTTCGGATTTTTATAAAAAAATATTATTTTCTTATGGAATTAATTCCAATAAATTTTATTGAGAGAAACAAATTATTTATGACCAGATTTGAGGCGTTTGGAGATCAATTCACGAGGAAAGGACTTTGCAGAATAAGAATTTCACGGTTTGAAGTAAGTAACAGTTTTAAATCTGGTCTGAGGGAATGAAACCCCAGATTTTGGTATTATGTGATTATTTTGGAGGTGACGCACATTCTAGGTGACGAGCGTGTGGGCGTGCACCAAAGGGATTGTGACTTGGTCCGTCCCGGAAAACTGTAAAATTGAATAATTTGTTGTTAGCTATATGCTTTCTATGTGTTGATAAAATTTGACTGTAAATCATGTTAGAAATCATGCTTAGGCTATGTGATAGTACTGTTGGGACCCACAGAGGTCGCATACTTGTTGAATTGCCTGCTAAATGCTATATGTACTCAATCTCAGCTTTACTTGCACATTTTATCTCAATCTCTGTTATTATTATTGATACACCATATCATTATTGTTTAGGCTTATTTCATGATTATTAAGTCCCCGAGAGACTGGAGAGATTTATGACTGAGTGAGGCTGAGGGCCTGATTGTGAGATATTAATACTATAGTACGTGAGTTGTCCGTACAACACGTGAGTTGTCCGTGCAGCACGTGAGTTGGCCATGCGGATCTATATATTATACTATAGCACGTGAGTTGTCCATGCAGCACGTGAGTTGTCCATGCAGCACATGAGTTGGCCGTGCGGATCCGTATATTATACCATAGCAAGTGAGTTGGCCGTGCAACACATGAGTTGGCCGTGCGGATCCAGATATTTATATTATGGCATGTGAGTTGTCCGTGTACACCCTAGTGAGTGCGGGTACCCATTGAGAGAGTGATGAGGGCTGGGAGCCCAGGGAGTGATGAGGGCAGGGAGCCCAGTGAGTGATTGTTGTCCTAAGAGGTTATACTTGATTTCCATTTATTGTTGCACTTAGTTGCTATCTGTCATTGTTGTGGAATCTCTGAAAGATTGTTGATATACGGATTACATGAACAGGAACTGTATAAAAATTGATTTGACATTAATTTTCTAGATTTGATAGCATGTCTATTCTTTGCTGGAATTACTCGAAATGAACCATAACTGTGTAGCTCGTCACTATCTTCAGTTCCTTATTTATTATTGTTACTTGATAAGTTGGTTGTACTCATACTACACCCTGCACTTCGTGTGCAAATCCAGGTGTTCCCGGACATAGCGGGTGTTGATCCTTTCGAGTGGTTGATTTTTAGGAGATTTTGAGGTAGCTGTCGTATTCCGCCGACCTTGTCTCTCCTCCTCTATCTCTTTGTTTACTGTATTTGGTCTCAGACTATTATAGACTATATTTTCTAGACTTGTATTCATATTAGATGCTCATGCACTCAGTGACACCAGGTTTTGGGGAGTGTTTGTATTGTATTTAAATATTATATTTTCAACCTTAAAGAGAAATTTTGGTTTATTGAGATTATCGGCTTGCCTAGTATCGAGATAAGCGCCATCACGACAGGTTGAGATTTTGGGTCGTGACATATACGTTGGTCCTCTCTGCAGAGTTTGTTAGTTAAATAACAAACTCCTCGCCAGCTGACAGAATCTGGTTCCTTGAGCTTCAGTACGTAACTAATTATTTGAGCCCTCGATTATGTGATTAGTTAAACCTCCCCTGTTGATTCAAGATCGAACTCCGCTAGCTAAACTTATTTAGTTAATAACTTTTGGGTTATAACATTTTACCAAAATCTTTTACTAAATATGTTAGTATAAATAATAAGTAAAATAAAAATATTTTGAATAAATATAAAAAATAACAATGTTTATCATTATAGTGATTTGTTTATTTTTCAAATGTTGATATTGCTTACAATTATTTTTGTATATGCCGTTGATGAGCAGATGAGGAAGTTGTATGTGTTACTATCTTACTTGAATCACGTGTATAACTAAATGATTCATTAACAGAGCAGCCCGATGCACGAAATATTTCGTATTTGCGTAGGGTCTAGGGAAGGGTTGCGCTAGGCAGCCTACTTTGCTACAAGCAAGTGGTTGATTCCACGGCCCGAACTTATAACTTATACGTCACACGAAAATAACTTTATCATACTCCCCTTCAACTAAATAATTCACCAATACATAGGTATTTCATGCATACGGACTTAGTATTATTGAAGGGGGCCGTAAATGTGCTTTCTGGAATAATGTGCTTTATAGCGACTTTACCACACGAGGAACATCCAGTAAAGCATGAAGATTAATGAAACCGAATATTAACTCGTAGACCAAAAATATGGTTGTTGAGTAATTCTCACCGTTGTTTGTTCTTTATATATAGTTGAGGCCTTGACTTTACTTCTTTTTTTTTGTGGTTAAATTAAAACTAAATGCTTTAAAATGAAAATGACAACTCATTGTGTTTATCTTTACTTTGTCGGTGATGTGAGATAAAGCAAATAAATAAAAAAGAAGTGGTTGACTCTGGACGTGGGTGATCAGCTGAGAGAAACTGGCAAGGAGAAATAATAGTAGTAAATTTAAATTCTCCGATGTAAGATAAGAACTTGGACATTTTTGATAGACAAAGGCATGAATTCCTGTCTTATTCTGTTGTGAAAGGATTTGAGTTGCTTCAATTCACGTGCTTAAGAATTAAGATCATTGTCATAAATGCAAAATATATATATTACAAATACAAAAATTTAAAATTTGAACTTAATTATGGATTCCACTTCGGAATTTTACCACGACCTATTTGATTATTTGAGTTTGTAATCGGCTATTCATACTTATTTACTGAACTTTTTAACACATACAGAAGGTCTGAGTCAACACTATTATGTTCAGATAAACCCATCATTTACGCTCCATATTTTTTGAACACAGAAAATAATTATAGGATCGACTCCTCAATTTAAGAAACTGATCATTCCATACCTTATGTGTGTAATCTCATATGTGTGGAACCGTCTTTTTCAGTCCTAAACACTCTCTTGAATAAGTATGATAAGTTGGGCAGGGTAATAAATGAGTCCCTCTTTCCTATTGAACTTTATTTATATCTTCACCGTTGGCTATGTGTAAACAAAGTGCGGCCCACATCACAAGTAGAAAGAAAAGGGATTCTACTTATAAGGAGTTTGATACTCTTGGTCATTTGGTAGAATGCATTAGAGAAAATATTAACGCATGCATTAGCTTTTAGTATTACTAATTCCTTGTTTGGTACACTTTTTCAATTTTACGCCCACCACTTCTTTCAAGTTGCTAGCTTACTCAGATGCTGATTGGGGTGGTCTACCAAACACCAGGCACTCAACTTCTTGTCACCACCCCTAATTCATCCTCTGTAGGATGTCGTGATAGCACCTAGTCTCTAAGACTAGGTAAGCCTAACAAATTGCGAAATACATAATAAGAGTCTGAAACTCAACCTCATTAGTTGTAATAAATGAAAACTGCAAGTCAAAGAACTATAATCTCCCAAAATTCGGTAGAAAAAAGTCACAAGCTTCTAAGAGAAATACTAATGTCTCTATACATCAGAGTCTACTAAAATAAGGAAAACAACATGATAATGATAGAGGGGGACTCTTAAGTCTGCTGACGCTTGCAGATGTACCTTGAAGTCTCCACACACAAGTAACTCATTGATATCTTGACTGTTAAGAAGTACCAAGATCTGCACAAAAAGATGTGCAGAATCGTAGTATGAGTACACCACAACGGTACCCAGTAAGTGCCAAGCCTAACCTCGGTAGAGTAGTGACGAGGTCAGGCCCTACTGGAAATAATAGAAAAGTAAGACAGAGGATATAATAATATAACGAAATGACTGAGAAGTGAACAACACATCAAATAGAGGTAAACAACAGGGGGCTCACGTGGTACCGCCTCGTAGTCCCAAAAGTAAATATGCAGCACAGGGGGATCTCCCGAGGAACCGCCTCGTAGTCCCAGAAGTAAATATGCAGTACAGGGGGATCTCCCGAGGAACCGTCTCGTAGTCCCAAAAGTAAATATGCAGTACAGGGGGATATCCCGTGGAACCGCCTCGTACTCCCAAAAGTAAATATGCAATAGGTAATCAAAGGAAAACACAAATTTTCAGCAAGAATCGT
This sequence comes from Nicotiana otophora, assembly GCA_000715115.1. Taxonomy (NCBI): domain Eukaryota; kingdom Viridiplantae; phylum Streptophyta; class Magnoliopsida; order Solanales; family Solanaceae; genus Nicotiana; species Nicotiana otophora. The sequence continues at coordinate 30,767 of AWOL01S0050871.1, forward strand.
ACAATTAAAGATTTAATTCAAATCAAAGAAAGCAGGAATTCAACTAAGCATGTTGCACAAATTGCAAGTAAGAGTTAAGGCACGTAGACATGCAATGCTAGACTAAACATGATCACTACATATGCTAAGGCAACTCAGTTAATGTATTTTAAAAGAAGACAACTCAGTTAATGTATTTTTAAAGATGATAAATCAGCAAGAACCGAATTTTTCATAATCAGCCCGTATACACACTCGTCACCTCGCGTACACGGCGCTCACATATCACAAATTGTTACAACAGTACCAAATCCTATGGAGATTTCCCTCTCATAAAGTTAGACAAGTCACTTACCTCAAATGTCACTCAATTAATCGGTAAGAATGCCTTTCCCTCGATTTTCTGACTCTTAATGGCCCAAATCTAGCCAAAAGCAATTTCATAACATGAATACAATTACAAGAAACTAATTTCAATCATAAATCTACAACTTAAGCAATGAATCGAAAAATCATCCCAAAACGTCGACCTGGGCCTACGTCTCGAAATCGGGTAAAAGTCATAAAATATGAACACTCATTCAACCACAAGTTCACCCATACCAAAATTATCAAAATCCAACACCAAGTCGCCACTCAAATCCCCAAATTACACTCTCCAAATCCCTAGCCTCAAACTCCCACATTCCACCTTAAACATACATAATCTATGTGAAAAAATCAACGGGTAAACAAGATTATTGATCAAAAATAAGCACAAGGAACTTATCTCAAGAAATCTCTCAAACATTCTCTCAAAAATCGCCAAACCCGAGCTCAAGTGTCCAACAAATGATAAAAATCTTGAGCCCGTGAATTTATAGAATCTGCCCAGGCTTTTCGCTTTTGCGGACTAAATTCCGCTTCTGGAGTGAAGTCTTTGTATCTGCGGAGTTCACTTAAATCCACAGGTTTTGCATCTGCGCGTAAATCTACGCATCTGCGGATGTGTTTCTGCGGTCCCTCGTCCACTTCTGCGGAAGCCTTCCCAAGCACTCACCCGCTTCTACGATCGATCCCCCGCAGAAGCGACTCCGCTTCTGCGGCCCACACACCGCACCTGCGACCACTGGCCAAATCCCCTAGCTCCGCACATGAGCCCCATTGCTCGCACCTGCGGTCAACTTTGTGCAGGTGCGATTACACTAGAATCAGCCCTGTACCAGAAAATCTTCTAAGTCCAAAAATCATCTGTTAACCATCCGAAACTCACCCGAGGCCCCCGGGACCTCAACCAAATATAGCAACTAGTCCTAAAACATCACACGAACTTAGTCTAGCCTTTAAATCACATCAAACAATACTAGAAACATGAATTACTCATCGATTCAACCCTAATGAACTTCAAAGTTTCAAATTTCTACATCTGACGCCGAAACCTATCAAATCAAGTCCGATTGACTTCAAATTTTGCACACAAGTCATAATTCACATTACGGGCCTACTCCAATTTTTAGAATAGGAATCTGACCTCGATATCAAAAAGTCCACTCTCGGTCAAACTTTTCAAAAATTATCATTTTTTCAACTTTCGCCAATTAGCGCTAAAATGACCTACGGACCCCCAATTCAATATCTGAACACGCTCCTATGACTAAAATCATCCTATAGAGCTATAGGAACATTTAAAATTTTATTCTGGAGTCGTGTTCACATAGTTTGAACTACGGTCAATTACTATGATTTAAACCTCCATTTTAGGGACTATATGTCCCATTTCGTTCTAAAACAAAAAATAAATCCTCCCGGCAAGTCACAAAACCCAAAAATAAATTAGAGGGAACAATAAATAGGAGTTCGAGGCTAATTTCCTCAAAACGACCGGCCGGGTCGTTACACTTCTGCCTATGATATACTTCTTGCTAATAATCCAATATGTTGGTGCTCCAAAAAGTAACGTACAGTTGCTAGATCGTCTGCTGAAGCCGAATATAAGGCTGTTTCTTCTGCTGTACCTGAGCTTAATTGGATCACAAGCTTACTGAAGGAATTGCACGTTTCCATGTCCAGCCCTCCTAAGGCACGCTGTGACAATATTGATGCTACATATTTAAGTCAAAATCCAGTCTTTCACAGTCGAATGAAGCATGTGGCCATTGATTTCCACTTTGTCCTTGATCAAGTAGAAAGAAATGAGCTTTCAGTGAGTCACATACCTACTGAGAATCAACTTGCTGATGCTTTGACAAAGGCATTGCCTAAACGATCATTTGGATAATTCATTCACAAGATTGGCCTCAAGGAGATTGAGCCCATCTTGAGGGGGCATGATAAGGATAAATACACATAGTTTATCTTGATAGGTCTCTGTATTTGAAATTGTAACAGATTATATTTTCCCTTATCTCTAGGATTCTCCTATGTATAACAAACTCTCTCATCTACTGCTATTGTACCTATTTATACAACTCTGTTGTACTCAATAAGAATAGAAGCCTTTCACAATTCAATCTCTTATCTTATAAAATTGTCCACAATAAACTGTACTAATTAAACGATTATGTGTAGTACCGGTATTCTATTTCTGTTTCTGAAAGTTTATCATCGGAAAGTTTGTTATTAATTTCTTTAGGACGAACACAAAAAATATTTTGCTTATATATGAAATGATTATGTATAGTATGAGTATTTTTCTATCTGTTTGTTAAAATTGGATTCACAATTGTGTTTCTCAATTGTCTAAAAAAAACGCCAGTAAGTCAATGCGGTCTTAAACTTTACATGCCGCAAAAATCATAAATTAATAATTTTCACTCTCTTTGCAGATTATAAAGGCCATGAATCTCTGTTATTAGTTATTACATTCTTTTCATTTATTTGCCTTTTATGGTGTACTAATTTAGGGTACAGGTCTTTTCGTTGCCCTTGGAATAAATCAGGTGAAGCATACATACTTCTTAGGTGGTGTTGCTTCTGCTAAGAGTGTTAAAGGATTTGATCCCAACACCGCAAAGAAGAGGTTTTTTGAGATATATTTATCAAAAGTGATTGAAATTCTCATAATTTAAATATATCTACTCCTTTTTTTTATTATATAAATTTAAGAATAGACCCTTAAAGCACTTTCCTTTTAGACATAATAAATGATCCCAAAACGGACAATCAATTGTAGTACGCAATACCGAATTCTGGCTTAGGTTTCCCTGGAACTTATGAACTTGTCTCTCAGGTATGTGACCTGTGTTGCAACTTGGCTCTATGTTCTTTCTCTTTCTTCTTTATTTATTGCTTTTCATTAATTTAGTGATATGGTACAACAGTGTAAAAGCAATGGTCTTAAAGTTGCCGTTGAATCTAATGCTGATAGGATTAAAGTTGATGGCAACTTGGCTGCAGCAGGCTTACCAATAATGATGTGAGTTAATGTAGTGCGCTTTAGCTGTGAATAGTACTATCATTCTTTCTATAACCACCATATAAGAGACACTGAATTGTACTGAATGAACAAATGGTGAGATTTCATTTTATTTGAAATTATCAGTATAGATATATTTTATTGCAGCATCTTACCTGATATCTATTCATGAGATCTTGGCTTTGTGAGTATAACTACTGTTGTGGACATTGCTGGAGATAAACTGTTTGTTGAGATAATGAATCTTTTAGTAATGGAATCAAGAGCTCAGACTCCAAAAGAAATTAATATGCTTGGATCTGATCCCAAGAGATTTTTGTGACTATTTTATTGTTCTATATCATGATAACTCTAACTTTAAAATTGCTTCATAAGTTCGACTTGTCTGTTAGTACTAATCTCTTGGTTGTATGTATTTAGGAGTTTATTTATGGGCTGTTAATCTTATCAGACAGATAAATGAAAAATGGTCCTAGCTCTAAGATAAAAGTATCAAAAGGGTTGTATGTCTGGGCACATAATAGTGTACATGCATTTATATGTATGAAAACACATGATCTATGAGTTGGTTGGTAAGAACATAGTACTTTATTGTGGTTTAAAAGTGGGAGTTTACACTTGTGATGAGAATGGTGGGTTTGCAGTGAAATAATTGAAAGCCCCATCGCCTTTATCTTTAATTATCTTTTTATTTATATTTGACCTTATTTCATGTTTCTTTCATTGACAGGTTTTGTTGCCTTTATACAATGTCGCATTCTTCCATCCATTGTGCTGTATGACTTTTTACTGCTTCAAATATAAGAATAAATTATTCTACAACATCTTTCCTTTAAATTTTATTATTTTAAGAGTTTGGAGATTGAAGAAAAAATAAAGAATACTCATTTGTGTTTGATTGGTCTTTCAAAGGTTTTAAAGGAAAGACCAATCAAAGATAATTGAAATTCTCATATTTTAAAAATATCAACTCTTTTTTTTTATAATGTTAAGAATATCTACCCTTAAAGCACTTTCCTTTTAGACATAGTAACTGATCCCAAAGCTGACAATCATTTGGTGCAGCAAGGCTCATGAGGCATATTGAGACAGAGCATATGGCTATGAAATATATTATGAGAAAGGAATTTATCTAACTAAACATTTTCAAACTGATTTAAATTTCTGATGCTCATTGTCTAATTATTCTGTTGTCATAAGTTAAACATGTATCCGATATCATGTAATGTTCTCAGATTTCATTGTACATTTATGAGAATGCAGCAAGAGAGATCGTTAATCAAAAATCGCTTCGACGACCAAATATAATTCGATTCAAAGATGCAATATTGTTAGCTTATATTTTGTTTTTATTTTTATGAACCTGGTATATTTATTTGCGGGGAATATATAATGTAGGTTGAAATTCTCTGGTAGGAGAGCCTCCCGGCTTGGTGGAAAAGGAGCTTGGAGCCTGTTTACCCGAAAAATCGAATAACGTTAAATTTAAATATGGTTCTAAGGGTATGCAAATTTCTTTGATATAAAATGACAATACAGGTATTTTTGCTATAAAAATAGAAAATGATCGAAGGGAAGACTGAAAAATATTATAAGAACAAGCAAAATGAAATCTTCATCCCTTGCCTATTGCAGTCTATCTCCCATTTTATAGTAGAGGGTCACTACTTTATTTGTAACAACATAAAATAATACATATAGTTGAGAACCCATGATGGTTTGTCTCTCCCTTGATTCTCGTCAAGATTCTCTCCCTTGGTGCGGTTGAAACGGCTCTTGTCTTGCGAGCTTGGCACTGACTCGAGCTTGGTGCTAGATCAAATCCCCAGTCTTAGTTCGAGCTCGGTTCTGCCTTGGAGCATCGATATTCGGGGTCTGTGTCGGTCGTCGTTACCATGTAGTCCGATCCGGACGCGGGTTCGATAATGATATCGAATTTTGCGGTTGATTGGTCTTATGGCTCGAAGCTCGACATCTTTACTTCGAAATTCGTCCGAGCTCGCCATACGGATACCCTTCGACTGAAACGTTATTGTCTCGACCGGTCTTTATGACTGAGAATCGGTTTTGACCGTACACAGATAGTCCTCTCGTTTCTCGGAAAGGATGTGGCGAGGAACGATATAATTTCCCTGCTGCTCGATCAAATTTATGCCAACGTTTCTATCGAACCCGATCTCGACGTATGTGATGGCTGTCCCATCGACTCGATTTTACCGAGGTATTTAATGTGTGTCAGACGGTGGTCGGTCACCGGTGATACCGAACCGTCAGGCCTTAGTCTATAAATAATCTTTCCGCACAACTTTTACCATTTTTACGCCTTCTCTTCCTCCAGACTTCCTTATTTATCCTCTCTACTTTGCTGCTGCGGGGCCGTTCATACCAGAATTTTGGTGCTGTCTATTTCTTCACTTGCACTCTTTCTCTTCAAATCTATGGCGAAAACTTCCAAAACTGTACCTCAGAAGGAAAAAGCCTCTTCCTCACGGATGTCTGATGATAAGGCGCCGGTGGAGCCGTCAGTTCATGACTATGTTCCTGGCCCGCGCATTTTGAAAACCGATTTTAAGGTGGAGAACCCTTCTTCCGTTCCAGGTCGATGTGAACACGTATCGATATATATATGCTCTATAACGGAGGATCTACTCGAGGCCGTCCGAAAAGATTGCAACTGGGGTTCCGAGTCGTGCTGCAAATTCCGTCTTCCGACGAGGATGTTACCACTTACGTAGAGGGTTTTTTAAGTGTTTACTTATCCCTTCACACTGGGAACCATCGACCCGGTGATTATTGATTTCTGCAAAAGGTATCAAGTCAACCTTGGCCAAATCCATCCCTTTTTATGGCGTATAGTGATCTTATTGCGCTTCTTCTCTACCAAAGCCGGAGAGTTGGATTTTTCTCTGAACCACCTCATCCGACTGTATCGGCCTCAGATCTTTCGAGGACTAATCAGACTTCATCGTCGGGCATCGAAGGCATTGATGTCGAGCATCGATGAAGACAAAGATCGAGGTTGGATGGGTCCTTATATCCGAGTGAGGACCCGTGATATCATTCCGGATGAGAAGATGCCGTTCCTTGAGGAATGAAATTTTGACCGTAAGTGATTTTTGTTCACCTTTCAAGTGCTTTTTTGATTTTTTCTGATGTCCTTCCCTCATGTTTAACTGCCCCTTGGATGCCACAAGCGGTGCCCAACCTCGAGGACTGGGTTCAGAAGTTGGCCTCGACCTCCTCTTACGCCGAGCGCACTTGGCGTGATTTGGCAAAAGGCAGATGGGAGGCCAAGAACCATGGTGAGGTTTGCTTCTTGTTTCCTTCGAAGTATTCTTTGCGTTCTATTCGTTACCGATTTCCTCTTGTGCAGGTGTAACCAGGGATGCCGTTTTGAGGCCTTCGAGTGGCGAGGAAAAAAACAAGTCCCTGGTCCCTAAACAGGGGG
>AWOL01S0050871.1:50990-70556 GCA_000715115.1 Nicotiana otophora
CCGACGATCATGTGGATGACGTGTTGCGGTTCTTCTGGCTCGTTTCGCTTACTGAATTCCTTGCCTATAAAATGGTTCTTCGCCCTATCGCTCATAAATTTCTGAAGGTGCCCTTTATTAAATAAGCGGGCCACTTCCTCTCTTAGTTTCCTGCAATCTCCCATTTTGTGACCATGGGTGCCATGATATTCGCACATTTGATTGGGATTCCTTTGGTCAGGATCGGTTTGCATGGGTCGAGGCCATCTGGTGTCTTTGATGCGTCCGATGGCCGATACGATGGCGGATGTACCAATATTGAAATTATACTCCGATAGTCGAGGGATTTCTATAGGATCCGTATATTTATCAAAGCCGCTCTTGCTCATAAGTCCCCGAGAATTTTGCCCCCGATCAATCCTTCAGTTGTTCCGAACCGTGTCACGTGCTGAACTATTGTTCATCCGATCCATGTCGTACGGTTGGTATCGATCTCTGTTCGACCTTTGCTCTCTATTGGCTTCCCTTTGATTTTTAGTGGTTGTGTGGTTATGTCGTACGAGCCCATATGGAACTCCCAATTGATCATCTTCGACCCTGATTTTTGATTGGTACCGGTTGTATACATCTGCCCAAGTTATTGCAGGGTACTCGATCAAATTTTGTTTCAGCCAACGTGATGTTGTTGAGCTTAGCCCGTTCAGCCCTTGGGTGAAAGCTTGTACGGCCCAATCGTCTGTGACCGGTGGCAAGTCCATACGCTCTATTTGAAATCGGGATACGAATTCCCTCAGCATCTCGTTACTCCTTTGCTTTACTTTGAAGAGGTCCGATTGTTTTGTTGCAACCTTTATGGCACCAGCATGTGCTTTTACGAACGAGTCCGCTAACATGGCGAAAGGATCAATGGAATTTGACGGTAAGTTGTGATACCAGATCATCGCTCCTTTTGCGAGGGTCTCTCTGAACTTTTTCAACAATACGGATTCGATTTCATCATCCTCCAAATCGTTGCCTTTGATGGCGCATGTGTAGGAGGTGACGTGTTCGTTAGGATCGGTCGTACCATTATACTTGGGAATTTCGGGCATACAAAATTTTTTGGGGATTGGTTTTGGGGGCGCGCTCGAGAGAAAAGGCTTTTGTATGAATATTTTCGAATCGAGCCCTTTTATCATTGGCGGAGCCCTCGGAATTTGATCGACCCTAGCGTTATACGTTTCCACTTTTTTGTCGTTGGCTTCAACGCGCTTCGTGAGTTCCTCAAGCAATTCGGCAATTTCAGGAGCAATCCCCGATTTCCGCTCGTTTGATTTCACTACGTCGGGTTCCGTTCTGGGTGTGACTTCTCAAAGAAGCGGATTGGAGTTCGGCCCGCTTTGCATATGGGTTCGGCTCTGCAACTGAGCTATTGCTGCTTATTAGGCTTGCAACATTTCGAAAATCATACGCAAGCTGATCCCGATTTCCCCCGTGCTGTAGGTGTCTCGGGCTATATATCGAGCGCCGCCCTAAACGCTCCTCTCTGGTTCAGAACGCTGATTCGCTTCTAGAGCTATTTGCGAATTGATATCCAGTGGTACTTCGGCTCGAATTTCGGGTTTTTCGATTCGAGCCTCGTTACCATTGTTAGGTAGCCTTCCAGCCCCGGGCACCAAGTTGTTGGTTTCATCTTGAAGGCCGACTTCAAGGTCAATAGGTAGAGCCATGGCTGATTCGAAGTTGTAAGCTGAAGTGTACTGTAGATTTATATCAGACAATCACCATTACCCTTAGCCCCACGGTGGGCGCCAAACTGTTTACCCGAAAAATTGGATAACGTTAAATTTAAATATGGTTCTAAGGGTATGTAAATTTCTTTGATATAAAATGACAATACAGGTATTGTTGCTGCAAAAATGGAAAATGATGGAAGGGAAGACTGAAAAATATTAGAAGAACAAGCAAAATGAAATCTTCATCCTTTGCCTATTGCAGTCTATCTCCCCTTTTATAGTAGAGGGTCACTACTTTATTTGTAACAACATAAAATAATACATATAGTGGAGAACCCATGATGGTTTGTCTCTCCCTTGATTCTCGCCAAGATTCTCTCCCTTGGTGCGGTTGAAACGGCTCTTGTCTTGCGAGCTTGGACTGACTCGAGCTTGGTGCTAGATCGAATTCCCAGTCTTAGTTCGAGCTCGGTTCTGCCTTGGAGCATCTATATTCGGGGCATGTGTCGGTCGTCGTTACCATGTAATCCGATCCGGACGCGGGTTCGATAATGATATCGAGTTTTGCGGTTGATTGGTCTTATGGCTCGAAGCTCGACGTCTCCACTTCGGAATTCGTCCGAACTCGCCATGCGGATACCCTTCGACTGACACGTTATTGTCTCGACCGATCTTTATGACTGAGAATCAGTTTTGACCGTACACGGATCCCTTCTACCATTATCAGTGTGAGACTGCTCGACGAAATCTAAATCATAATATTTATGCAGATGCTAATATATTATATCAAATCTGTTGTGGGGAATATACTTAATAGTGTTTATTTTTCCAATTGTTGTTGTACAAGGTTGCAATAAAACAAGAGCAACTCTGAGGCAACTCCTTGGCAGATCTTGGCCTCGGCATGTTAGAATACTACAAACTTTATTGAATCTTTCCTTTTCAATATTAGGTGTCCATTCAACTCGTACTGATGAATTTGTTTCTTTTTATCCTAGGCCACTCTACAATGCACATACCACTACAACAAATGTACTTTGGACTGGCCTACCGATGATCACCCTTCCCCTTGAGAATTTAGCAACTACAATTGCTGGTTGGCCACAAGGGTTACTGAGGAGATGATTGTTAGCAGGTAGGTATTTCGGACTTAACGGTTTCTATGATAAATTTTATCCTGACAAACATGTTTCTTTCTTAAGATGATATTTCTATTAAATTGTGTTTTAGAAGCTCTTATTCTTAATGCATGTGAACATCGTGTTGGGATTCTTGCGATTTATACAGAAAGGTAATTCTTTTACAAAACATAAAAAATATAAGATCTTACAGCTTTAACGTTTTTTAATTCGAGTAAATCCATACTCTAGTATGCTAATGTAAAAATTTATATTGAAACTAAACTGTAAAAATCAAAGAAGGATTTACCAAAAGCCTCAAATGGTACTTTGATTTAGCAATACATGTTTGATGAATACAAATAAGCCTGTCATTTGGCTAAAAAATTATGGTGTTGGAACTTCCTCAATATTTTTTCAAATGTAGTTCTCCCAAATTACATATTCTGTTTTTTTTACTTAGTTCTCCCTGACTTCCTCATTTCTTTTTTGAATGATCATGTGTTTTTTATGCATTATTTTATTTATCATGGTGGAAGTCGAAATCACTTGTGCCATTAAATAGAACTTCTGAACCTACAATATACACAAACATCATGTTAAGATTCTTTTTAGATTTATTCGGATATGCTTTTGAATTTATTTCTAATTTTATGGTAGTCTGCTTTTTACAGCTTTGCGCATCCTGATTAAAATTTTTTTATCTTTCTGCTGGCAAATTAAAAAACTGATCTACTTGTGCCGTTGAAAAGAGAACTTCTGGGGCTACAATATATACAAAAAACAGGTCCATATGTCTTATATATTTATACAGAAATGCTTTTGAACTCAATTATGATATTCTGTTATTCTGCTATTTATAGCTTTGTGCACGAACCTCTTATGTCTTTATAAAGATAACTTCTTGAACTACAATGTATATGAAAATAAGTTTTAGATTCTTTGTAGATTTATATAGATATTCTTTTGAACTTACTTTTGAATTTCTGTCATTCTACTTTTCAACGCATTGCGCGCCCTGAGTAAAAGAATTATATCTCTATGTAGACATGTCAAAACCGAGATCTGCTTGTGTAATTACAAAAAGGACTTCTTGAACTACAATATATACAAAAATCAGATCCGGATTCTTTGTAGATTTATACAGATATTCTTATGAACTCATCTCTGAATTTCTGTCATTTTGCTTTTCACAGCTTTACGAGTTGTGACGAAAATATTTATATTTTCCAGGCGCATCGTCTATTTTTGGAGCATGATATTCTTTATTTAACACTTCCATTTTATTTTTGCTCCCAGTTCAAGAACCTCAATGTTCTGCTGACCGTGTGCAAAGAGAAATTCAAAATTTTTTGTCTATTCAACGTTTATTCTTTTCAACTCTTGGAACTGAGGTGACATCTTTTGAAATGTAGGAGAAGTTTAATTGGCCACAGTATGCCATTTCAAGTAGTCATTGTAAAACGTGCATTGAGCAGCTACAATTGATTCTGCCAAATGCTCTAAAAGGAGAAGGACCTCATGTTGTGGCAAGTTGTCTGAAGTTAATAATGTTAGAGCTTATTTCATGTGATTTGTTACCATATTGTAAAACATTCTCTCAATATTGTTTTTCAACTCCTTGAATGATGATGATGAAGAAGCATTAAAATAATTGCAGGCTACGCAGTTGTGGCTCTCAAAACAAGTGATATATTGTGTTAACAAATATCTTATTCTATTTATAATAAGTAACGATCAAAGATCTATTTCCTCAATGCTTGATGCTTTGATACCAGGTCAAAAGAATATTTTGTTCTTAGCATTTAAAAGAAACTTTGTTATGTGTACCAAATATTGCGTAGAATCTATTGCCATTTTTATAAAGTTCTAATATATATGTCTTAGAATCTGAATGTGACCAATAATCAAAAGTTTCTTTATCTTTCTTAATAGTTGCATTATAATGGATATGTGTGTTTTCTCCTGACTTCAATGTATGAATATCCAATGCATTTACATGTTCAATAAATAATAGCATTTGAATGCTTCTTTGTTTCTACCATATTTTTTAAGTAATATTTTCTTATGAATAATTATACTATTTAATATTTTTAGCGCAACGCGCAGGTACGGATACTAATTTTAGAAAAAGACAAAGTCATGAATTCCTGTCTCATTCTGTTGTGAAAGGATTTGACTTGCTTCAATTCACGTGCTTAAGATCATTGTCACGCGTTGAATTGTTTTTTACTTTATCCCAACCGTTCACCTCAAATCAGTAAATGCAAAATATATCTATTACAAATACAAAATTTTAGGATTTGAACTTAATTATGGATTCCACTTTGGAATTTTACCACGATCTATTTGATTATTTGAGTTTGTAATCAATTATTCATACTTATTTACTGGACTTTTTAACACATACAGAAGGTCCGAGTCAACACTATTATGTTCGGATAAACCCATCATTTACACTCCACATCTTTTGAACACAGAAAACAATTATAGGATCGACTCCTCAATTTAAGAAACCGATCATTCCATACCTTATGCGTGTAATCTCATATGTGTGGAACCTGATCTTTTTTCGGTCCTAAACTCTCTCTTGAATACGTATGATAAGTTGGGCAGGGTGATAAATGAGTCTCTCTTGCCAATAAACTTTATTTATATCTCTTGACATAGTTCTGATTGATGAGTCGCGAGCCGGTGTTAACGAGAGGCTAGAGGTTTGGAGAAAGTCTCTTGAGTCTAAGGGTTTCAAGCTGAGCAGAACGAAGACGGAATACCTGAAGTATAAATTCAGCGTCGAGCCAGGGGAAGTGGGCGTGGATGTGAGGCTTGAATCACAGGTCATCCCGAGTAGAGGCAGCTTCAAGTACCTTGGTTCGATTATCTAGGGGGAGGGGAGAACGACGAGGATGTCACACACCGTATTGGGGTAGGATGGATGAAGTGGAGGTTAGCATCTGGAGTCATGTGTGACAAGAGAGTGCCACCAATACTCAAAGGTAAGTTCTGTAAAGCGGTGGTTAGACCAATCATGTTGTATGGGGCTGAGTGTTGGCCCGTTAAGAACTCACATATCCAGAAGATGAAAGTAGCAGAAATGAGGATGTTGAGGTGGATGTGCGGGCACACTAGGATAGATAAGATTAGGAATGATGTTATTCGGGAGAAGGTGCACGTGGCTCCCATTGATGACAAGATGCGGAAAGCGAGGCTTAGATAGTTCGAACATATTCAAAGGAGAAGCCCAGATGCTCCGGTATGGAGGTGTGAGCGGCTAGTTGTTGAGGCCACGAGAAGAGGTAGAGGGCGGCCTAAAAAGTATTGGGGAGAGGTGATCAGACAGGATATGGCGAGGCTCTAGATTTCCGAGGACATGACACTTCATAGAAAGATGTGGAGGTCGAGTATTAGAATTGTAGGTTAGGATGTAGTTGAGTCTTGACTTACTTCATACCATTGTGGGACTAGCCAGGTAGGGTTTTTGTCTAAGATAGCTAGTGATAATGTGGTGTTTTACTACTTCGCTTTTCAGTGCATGTCATATTTACTAGTTATCGCTTTTGCTTTGCATCTTTCTTCTGTATTTCATGGTGCTCCTATTTTTCCTTTGATTCTTGTGGTGATACTAATATTGTCTCCTTTTGTCTTTTTGTCTTTTTGTCTTTTTGTTTTCTTGAGCCGAGGGTCTTTCGAACAGCCTCTCTACTCCTTTGGGGTAGGGGTAAGGTCTGCGTACACACTACCCTCCCCAGACCCCATTAGTGGGATTTTACTGGGTTATTGTTATTGTTATTTGTTATATCTTCACCGTTGGCTATGTGTAAACAAAGTCCAACCCACGTCACAAGTACAAAGAAAAGGGATTCTACTTATAAGGAGTTGGATACTCTTAGGGGTCATTTGGTAGAATGCATTAGAGAAAATATTAATGCATGCATTAGCTTTTAGTATTATTAATCCTTGTTTGGTACACTTTTTCAACCTATATATTACTATTGTAAGTATTAGTTATATAATTTATTTGGTATTATCCTATGTATAACTAATGCATAACAAACCATGATATTAGCAAAATCAAGACTATTAATTTAATGATCCGATCAGTCATTTTGAGCTCTAGCGCGTCGTTTGGAGGTTTGAGGCCTTGAGTAGCTCTATTTCAGGTATTATGACTTGTACGTGTGGTCGGAATTGAACTTCGAATAGTTCGCAGTTGGTTCTGAAAGAAAATTCTAATTTCAGAAGCTTTAAGTTGGGAGAATTGGTTAAAGTTTGACTTTTGAGTAGACGACTTCAGAATCAGGATTTGAAGGTTCCAATAGGTTTGTATGATGATTTCGGACTTGGGTGTATGTTCGAGTTGAGTATCGGATTATCCGGGAGCATTTCGGCGCTTATTACGGAAGGTTGGTATTTTAAAGGTTTAAGAATATCATAAGTTTGGTTTGAAGTGGATTTTGATGTTATCGATGTCCGTTTGAGGTTTCGAGCCTTGGAATAGCCTCGTTATGTCATTTATGACTCGTGTGTGAAATTTAAAGTCATTACGGATTGATTTGATATGTTTCGATACAAGATATAGAATTTGGAAATTTAAAAATTTATAAGTTTGATTCGAGGCGCGATTCATGATTTTGATATTGTTTGACATGGTTTAAGGCTTCGACTAAGTTCGTATTGTATTATGGGGTGTGTTGGTATGTTTAGACGGGGTCCCGGGCCTCGGGTGCGAATCAGATTGAAAACGGATCGAGTTTGGACTTGGAAGAACTGTTGAAGCTTAAGGCTTCTAGTGCGATCGCACTTGCGAGGTTATGGCCGCAGAAGCGGCCCAGGAGTCACAGAAGCGGTAGGGAGTGAGATGGATAGGATTCGCAGGTGCGAGGAATATGCCGCACTTGCGGGCTCGCAGATGCGGGCGAAGGAGCGTAGAAGCGGAAGTGGCCTAGGCTAGTCGATCGTAGGTGCGGGTGTTGTAGCACACCTGCGGAGCCGCAGGTGCAGTCATGGGTGCGTAGGAGCAGAGTAGTGCTCGAGCTGGGGAGTCCACAGATGCGGAGGTTTTTCGCAGAAGCGGATGCGCACTTGCGGTTGTTTGGCTGCAGAAGCGAAAAAGGGCTGACCTACGAGGAAGTTTTCGCAGAAGCGGCTACTGTTCCACAGATACGAGAGGTCGTCCGGGACAGAGGGTTCTTTTAAAAGCGGGATTTGGAAATTTTCTCTCATTTTCACTTGGTTGGGGTGATTTCGGAGAGCTTTAAGTGGAGATTTTCATTAAGCAACATAAGGTAAGTGATTTCCAATTATTACAAGTTAAATACATGGTTGGTATAAGGATTTAAACATGAAAATTAGTAGGAATTTGAGATTTTTGGTAGAAAACCTAGAATTTGGTATTTTAGATATTTGACCACGAAATTGGACATGGAATTAGAAATAAATTACATATTTGAGTTCGTGGTATTATAGTTAAGGTTTATCTTCAAAAGAATTTTGAAATCCGGGTACGTGGGCCTGAGGGTTGACTTTATCGACTTTTCGAGCGGAGTTGGGAATTGTTTAAATTGATTAATTATTAGTGTTGGAGTATATTTTGATTTGTTTGCACATTGTTTGAATAGTTTTGGATCGACGGGCTTTGGTTTGAGGTGTTAGAGAGTCTTTGGAGCCGGTTGTGGAACTTCGAAGCGAGGTAAGTCTCTTGTCTAACCTTGTGAGGGGGAAACTACCCCTAGGTGATATTTATGGTTATGTGTAACTAGTTGTGGGTGCTACGTACGCACGAGGTGACGGGATTCCCTAAGTAGCTACAATATATTTATGTCCGAGTAGACTTAGGATCTTATTATGTAATATTTAAATTATTTGAACTCATTCTGCTGGCTTAATTAATTGAAGTTATAATTGAAATTGATTTAGAAATAAAGATATGTTCACTAGGCCAAGCCTTAACACTTTGAGTTGTGGGCGAGTTATTTGAGAAATAATAAAGATTATATTCATTTTATGTTCATGTGTTGTATTGTAAACACGTGTCTCTTAATTCGGTAACTTCCTTCCTTTTCTTGTAGAGCGGGCCAAACGCCTCGAGAGTATATAGATGCATCTATGGTTCGTGTCGCATGACCCTCGTCAGTATACATATTATTCCACATTGGGCCGAACGACCTCGGCAGAATCGTGCGTTATATCGCTAGTAGACCAAATATTCACGAGCTAATCTTTACGCTGATGCCCGACATTTTATATGGTATTCCTTATTTATTTGGTAATCACACTTGATATTTTCTGAGTTGTTAAGGTAGCATACAAGATTTAGAAATTCATGCTTTAAAAGAAGAAATTGGAAGATTATGTAACTTACAGATTTACTCCATCATTGTCGTATGATTCATATATGCTCATGTTTTATTACATTATTTTATTGGACCTCTAGTAAGTGTCGATGTCGACCCCTCATCACTACTTCTCCGAGTTTAGGCTAGATACTTACTGGGTACGCGTTGATTTACGTACTCATGTTGCACTTCTGCACTAAATGTGTAGGATCTGACAGGTTTATTTGATGATCACCTTGGTGTGTAGGCGCACCTGTTGAGGAGACTTATGTGAGCTGCATACCAAGCTACACATCGCATTCCACCGAGTCTCCATTGTACCATTTATTTTATTCTGTCTTATTAGATTCGGGACAGATGTTGTATTATTATTGCACTCCTTAAAATATTGTCATGCACTTGTGACACCGGGTCTTGGGTGTTTCTACGGGTTGATCATAAATATAGTTGCGGATCGATACAGAGACGTTTGTACTTATCTTCAAGAGGCTACAGGGTTGTTAGGAGCATTTTCCTTCTTGATTCCTCATCGTTCGGTTTGATTCCATTGAGGCTTGTGCCTTTATTTCCTTCCTACTCAATCTTATGAGACGTGAAATGCTTGTTATCAATTGGGCATCGAGGAGTTGTTGTGGTACTACAGACGTGGTGCAGGATGGTTTTTCTTGCGTGTCCGGGCAGGCTATTATCGTCGCCTTGCGGAAGGACGTTCTGTTGTTTCAATTCAGTATTTGTACTTCCTATGGTTTTGAGACTATGATTGGATTTCTAGGATGTTCATGCGTTGTTATCGCACAGAGTTGGTGTAATGGTATGGTGTTTGTCTATGTGTCGAGACAGTGAATGACTTGAAAGGAGGATTTCTCGGTGCGTGATTTAGAAGTTTGGCATTCAT
Organism: Nicotiana otophora; assembly: GCA_000715115.1. Classification (NCBI taxonomy): domain Eukaryota; kingdom Viridiplantae; phylum Streptophyta; class Magnoliopsida; order Solanales; family Solanaceae; genus Nicotiana; species Nicotiana otophora. The sequence continues at coordinate 61,033 of AWOL01S0050871.1, forward strand.
TTCCAGCAAAGGAAAGACAATCGGACTATGGATGTTCAGGCCTTGTTTGATGAAGTGACGATACTTGGTATTTTCGAGCATGGTGGAATTCTCATTTATGATGTGGCATCGTCGTCCTTATTGGAACGTATTAAGGTTCGTCGGTGTTATAGTCTTATTTGATTTTTTTCTTCAGGGCAGGGTATTGTGAAATGGCGCTTAAGAAGCGGTTGTCAGCGATAGCAGTGTGTAGCGGTTCCGAATCGAATTGGTGATTCCAATGTCGATGGCTTGAGAAAGATGATATTCCAGGAGGTTTAGAGTTGGTAGCAATTTATTAGTTTAGGTGTTATAAATGGGTTTTGAATTGAGGCGGCATTTGGGCAGCAAAGGACGAGGAAGGATATGGTGCGAGGTGTCTCGTGGTGGTTGAATTACTAGCAGGACAAGTATGAAAAGCAGAGGTCGAGAGGTTGCTTAAAGGATATGGTTTGACCAAAGTGGGAGTGGCAGAGTAGCATATGGATTCTGTGGTAGGATGGTTACGTACCTTGAGAAAGTTTAGAGCAGTTTGGGAATCGTGATGGAAGGTGATTTGGTCTGCGGAATTTATTTATGATGGTGGCTACTGTATTGAGGAACATTGAATATGGCAGAAAGGAGTTTGCTTGAAATGAATAGGGGTGTGAAAACTTAATTACCGTAGGGATGTAATATGGCTTCGAGTTTGGAATGTATTGTCGGACTTTCAGTTAATGTCAATGGGGAATAAACGGACTTGTACGGCTGGTGATTGAGCACGGGTTCGGGAGGGTTTACTGATCTCGTGGTAGTTGTACCCAGTGCAGCGTCGTTGGGAGATGTCGGTATGGAAATCCACAGATGGCCTATCTCTTGTGGACAGGTTAGCAGTTGTGTGATTTGATGAAGTTTCTACGAAGCGTTCTACTTACTACGAAGCGGAAGGTCAAGTATACGATTATGGTTGATAATTTAGGATGTTCATGAAAAGTTTAATAAGAAACTACTAGAAATTTAGCGGGTTAACAGTACGGGATCATGGTAATTGAGGAGGAGGAATCGTTGTGAGCTCTACATTATGTGATTGCAGCTTAAAGCTAAGTGGGGAGCCCCACCGTCTACGATTGGATCGTGTGATTATCTGCTGGTGTGGTTTCTAGTTATCGATGCGTTGGTGGATTAATTATGATTAGGAATAAGGAAATGTGATGAGTAATTCAAATAAGGAACTTAATAAATATGTGCTATACTTCGCCTTATCGATTGAGGTGCAGGATTTAGGAAGACTCGGAGTTTATGTTTCTTGTGGATGTAATGTACAAGGAAAGAATTCAGTCGGTTGCTTCTTTTAGAGGGTGTTCATGTGCTCGCAGAGCATTGGAGTTCGGTTATGTTCAGGATCATATTACAGTAGGTAACTCTCAACAATGGTCCTGGTGGGATTAAAAACTAAAGTGTAGTGCCTAAGGATTTCGGGTTTGTTGTGTGGTTAAGGATCGAGTTTTCACAGTGGATTACGAACGGGACTTGGAATGTTCTATGTTATCATTGGGTATGCGGTATAGTATTTGAGGAAAGGAAGGAATAGCTTCGGATTCACAGAAGGTCTTGCAGAATGGGTGTACCAGTTGGAGATGCTATTGTGCGCTTGAGAAGGGTATGAGATGGTTCATGGACATTGAGACGACGTGGTCTCACGATTCGGGTCACTCGGGATGAGTGCGGATTGACTCTGTTATGTTGTGAATGGAGCTTTTATTATTTCTAAGTCAGGTCAAGAGTAAATTGAAAGAAGTTGCGTCAGTTCGTAATGGTTGAATTGACATGATTATGGCAATGATCAGTTCCTTTGGTGTGTGAAGTTATACATGTGGTTTGTGGTTATACGTGCGGGCTTGACAACCACCACAACTTGATTGATTTGGGAGGTATTTGATTCAAGTGGCCTTGTGGTGTAAATGGATTCCGGAAGAGTCATGGCGGTTTAGATCACGACTTGAGGTTTGTATTTTTCCGCGGTTTGGGAATTCAGTTGCGTGTGCAGTGGTTCTTCTGTAATGAGCTAAATGAAAGGTTTCTAGCGAATGAAATATTTATTCTATTAGTAGTTAAAGGGATATGTGTATTGGTAAGAGGCTATGTGTATTGATTTGCGGCTTCTTGATTTGCTTTACAGAATTAGAACGGTTGGTGGTATGGATGTGCGGACTTTGCTACCTGAGCGGAAGGTCATGGGAGTGTACCCCACGGGGAGATTTGTATAAGTGTGGCATATTGGACACTTGATTGTTAAAGATTAAAACCAAGAACGAAGGTTATGGTAAAATCGCAAATGCGAGAGTTTATGCATGAGAGGCATTTTATTCCTTGGGTTGTGGACCGCGTGAGTTTGTTTCGGATTTGACGACTGTTCTTATATGTCATGAATAGGGACATTATGGATCTTTGGAAGGTTATTAGCCCAGTATGGTATGATCAGAATCGGTGTGGGGTCCTTTGGTGGGTCTAATGTGAGTGTGTGCTCTACGTCAAGTCGGATTTGTTTATTCGTCATAGCATTGCTTACGGATGAGTCGTCGGGCATGGGATGTTAATCCCATCGTCAGTTATTCCATGTAAATCTCTATTGTACCATATGGGTTGTGAGACGGCTTGATTATTCGCACACGTGTTGAGGTCCCGTGTAGCTTTTGGTGTTATGTGAGAAGGATGGCTCTCGAGATGCAGATCATATATCGCACCTTAATTGTGCTTGGATTTCGTAGCACATGGCGCTATCCGTCTCCCCAGGATTTGTATTGTGCACTTGGCGTGCTTGTGTTCGATATTCGGGTATTTCGTAAGTGTAAGCGTTACAGCTTGACGTGTGTTTTCATCTCGATTGTTATGTGCGAATCGGGTGGCAGGCCGCCACGTGTATGTTATTTGGATTGGGTGGCACACTGCCACGGGCATGTTGTGTGGATCGGGTTACACGCCGCAACAATATCTTATTGGATCGAGTTACACGCCGTAACAATGAAATGTTGAGCATAATTCCTTACACGTATTTTGTGTGCCTTGTTTTTCATCCCTGAGGTAGGTTCATAACATCTATTCGACCATTTTATTTGTTACGCAGGTTGCGTGATTCCCTGTCATAGTTCGTTATTCCTTATGAGTTATATTCGAGTGGTAGCTTATTGGCGCTTTGAGGGTGCTGCGTCAGATCTTGTTCAGTATTTAAGGTGACTCATTGCCTGAGCAGTTTGTACTAGGTAAGACTAGATTATTGGAACTGAAATTTGTGCAATCAGATTTATATAAGGTGTATTAAGATCAAATATCGTTATTTAGTTCATAATGAGGTAATGGTCCCTGTCAGGGGAAGAGACGCTATGGTTTGTAGATTCGGCAAGTGGTTATTAGTGTCTACGTATCTCTTCCATCGTGGCAGTATTGCGAGGCTGGAACAGGGCTTATATGCGTCATGAAGTTGTGGGCATCGAATTCGTGGAATTTGCAGCTATTATTGTCAGAGGATTTTGTTATAGTCAAGCAACTTATGTGGTGCATGGTGTGATTTTAGCGGAGGAGCATGGTCATATTGGGTTCAGTGTGTAAGGGTTTATACGGTGTTCGTATGTTAGAATCAGGTCTTGGAGAGGAATTCAGAGGTTGGAATTTGGTTCTAAGTCTTATTGACTAAATAAATAGAGAGAATCCTCAGTCTTTCTCGAGCTAATATGCTCACATGGGTTGTGGTGGCACGGATAGGTAGGGCTGTGCATAATTTGATAAATACCGAATTACCGTACCAAAACCGAAAATTTTGGTATTCGGTATTCGATATTTTGGTATTCGGTATGGTATTTGGTTTAAGTTTAAAAAAAATTAGTATTTGGTATTTTAAAATAAAATACCGAAATACCGATACCGTAACAAAATATATATTATATTACACAATACACACTTTATTAATTATTACATAAATATAAGAAATCTAAAAATTTTCTTTCCTTTATTCTAATTCTCTAAGTTCATTAATTAACTCTAAGCAAGTAACAAGATATTTTTCTCTCTCTAGGTTGGTATTTGCTGGTTTTGGACAATATTTATGTCGACAAACATTTTTAGTTTTATATTTTTGAGTACTTTAATTAAGAATATTACCGTATATGACTCTATGCACTAGTTAGTATTCAAACCGAATAAACCGAAGTTACCGAACTGAATAAACCGAAACTGAAAGGAAAAAAACTAAACCATACCAAATTTAATTAGGTACGGTATTGGTATAGCATTTTACGAAACTAAATGCCGAAAATACCGAACCGAAATGTCTAAATACCATACCACACCGACCGACGAACACCCCTACGGGTAGGTGCACGAGGTGTTAAACAGTGATTTTGGACAACTCTGAAGCGGTCCTTAACACGTTCGAGGACGAACGTATGTTTAAGTGGGGGAGAATGTAACGACCTGACCGGTCGTTTTGAGCTCTAGCGCGTCATTCGGTGGTTTAAGGCCTTGGGTAGCTCCATTCCAGGTATTATGACGTGTACGTGTGGTCGGAATTAAACTTCGAGAAGTTCGAAGTTGGTTCGGAATAAAAATTCTAATTTCGGAAGCTTTAAGTTAGGAGAATTCACTAAGGTTTGACTTTTGAGTAGACGACCTCGAAATTGGGATTTGAAGGTTTCAATAGGTTCGTTTGATAATTTCGGACTTGGGCGTATGTTCGAGTTGAGTATCGGATCACCCGAGAGAATTTCAACACTTATTACGGAAGATTGGTATTTTAAAGGTTTAAGAATTTCATAAGTTTGATTTGAAGTGGATTTTGATGTTATCGATGTTTGTTTGGGGTTTCGAGCCTTGGAATGGACTCGTTATGTCATTTATGACTCGTGTGCAAAAGTTGAAGTCATTCCGGATTGAGTTGATACGTTTCGGCACAAGATATATAATTTGGAAATTTAAAAATTAATAAGTTTGATTCGAGGCGCGATTCATGATTTTGATATTTTTTGACTTGGTTTACGGCTTCGACTAAGTTTGTATTATATTTTAGGATGTGTTGGTATGTTTGGATGGGGTCCCGGGGGCCTCGGGTGAGAATCGGATTGAAAATGGATCGAGTATGGACTTGGAAGAATTGATGAAGCTTAAAGCTTCTGGTGCGATCGCACCTGCGAGGTTATGGATGCAGGTGCGAGACCGCAAAAGTGGCCCAGGAATCATAGAAGCGGTAGGGAGTGAGCTGGATGAGATTCGCAGGTGCGAAGAATATGTCGCACCTGCGGGCTCGCAGATGCAGGTGGAGGAGCGTAGAAGCGGAAGTGGCCTGGGCTGGTCGATCACAAGTACGGGTGTTGTAGCGCACCTGCGGAGCCGCAGGTGCGATCATAGGGGCGTAGGAGCAGAGTGGTGCTCGAGCTGGAAAGTCTGCAGATGCGGAAGGTTTCCGCAGAAGCGGATGCGCACTTGCAGTTATTTGGCCGCAGAAGCGGAAATGGGCTGGCCTTGGGGAAAGCCGCATCTGCGAGAAAGTTTCCGCATAAGCGGCTACTGTTCCGCAGATGCGAGAGGTCGTCTAGGCAGAAGGTTCTTTTAAAAACGGGATTTGTCCATTTTCTCTCATTTTCACTTGGTTGGGGCGATTTTGGAGAGCTTCAAGAGGATATTTTTATCAACCAATACAAGGTAAGTGATTCCCACCTATTACAAGTTAAATACATGTATTGTATAAGGATTTAAACATAAAAATTAGTAGGAATTTGGGATTTTTGGTAGAAAACCTAGAATTTGATATTTTGAATTTTTGACCACAAAATTGGACATGGAACTAGGAATAAACTACATATTTGAGTTCGTGGTGTTATAGGTAAGGTTTATCTTCAAAAGAATTTCGGAATCCGGGCATGTGGGCCCGAGGGTTGACTTTATCGAATTTTCAAGTGGAGTTGGGAATTGTTTAAATTGATTAATTATGGGTATTGGAGTATATTTTGATTTGTTTGCACATTGTTTGAATAGTTTTGGATCGACGAGCTTTGGTTTGAGATGTTAGAGAGTCTTTGGAGCCGGTTGTGGAACTTCGGAGCGAGGTAAGTCTCCTGTCTAACCTTGTGAGGGGGAAACTACCCCTAGGTGATATTTATGGTTATGTGCAACTAATTGTGGGTGCTACGTACACACGAGGTGACGAGAGTCCCTACGTGGCTACAATATATTTAAGCCCGGGTAGTACTTAGGATCTTATTATGTAATATTTGAATTATTTGAACTCATTCTGCTGGCTTAATTAATTAAAATTATAATTGAAATTGATTTAAAAACAAAGATATGTACACTAGGCCAAGCCTTAACACTTTGAGTTGTGGGCGAGTTATTTTAGAAATGATAAAGATTATATTCATTTTTTATGCTCATGTGTTGTATTGTAAATACGTGTCTCGTAATTCTGTAACTTCTTTCCTTTTCTTGTAGAGCGGGACGAACGCCTCAACAGTATATAGATGCATCTATGGTTCGTGCCGCACGACCCTCATCAGTGTACATATTATTCCACGTCGGGCCGAACGACCTCGGCAGAATCGTGCGTTATATCACTAGTAGACCAAATATTCACGAGCTAATCTTTCCAGTGATGCCCGGCATTTTATATGGATTACTTATGTATTTGATAATGACACTTGACATTTTATGAGTTGTTAAGGTAGGATAAAAGATTTAGAAATTCATGCTTTAAAAGAAGAAATTGAAAGATTATGTAACTTACAGATTTACTCCATCATTGTCAATTGCTTCATATCTGATCATGTTTTATTACATTGTTTTATTGGACCTCTAGTAAGTGTTGATATTGACCCCTCATCACTACTTCTCCGGGGTTAGGCTAGATACTTACTGGGTACGTGTTGATTTACGTACTCATGCTGCACTTTTGCACTAAATGTGTAGGATCTAACAGGTTCATTTGATGATCACCTTGGCGCGTAGGTTGTTGAGGTGATTTTATGTGAGCCGCATACCAGGCTACGCATCGCATTCCACCGAGTCTCCATTGTACCATTTATTTTATTCTGTCTTATTAGAGTAGGGACAGATGTTGTATTATTATCGCATTCTTTAGAAAATATTCATGCACTTATGACACCGGGTCTTGGGGGTTTCTACTGGTTGTTCATTATTGTAGTTGTGTAAATATTTTCATTTACCCTGTAAATTCTATTTCATACTATTTTATTAATGAAAATTATGATTTCACAATACTAAAATGAGTGATTAAGTTGATCAATTACCGTTAGCTTGCTTGACGGCGGTGTTAGGTGCCATCACGGCCTTTAGTGAATTTTGGGTCGTGACAATTATTGCATGCATTAGCATGATTAAATACAAAATATCCTTAAAGTCCCTTAAAACTAAAGAATATGGAGGGCATTTTTGTAAGCAACTAATTTTCTTAAAAATTATGTAATGCATTTTTATTTTTAATACACCACACCAGTGGATAAAAAATAATCTCTTGCATTACTAATCGTTTCATTACTAATACACTTTATTCAACACTATTTTTATACACCCTCCTAAACGACTTCTTAACGGCGTGAAACCTTTTGGAAAATGTCGTGTGGGCTTGACCCAAAATGGACAATCTCACACCATGTTAAAGAACATCTTCGGGCCATTTGAGCCAAAAACTTATTATCAGAGCCGATAGTTTGGCGGGATTATGGAGATCAGGGAGTGTGGTGTGGGGGGCCCGACTTAGTGCCGTCTGGTGTGGGGGCCCGACTTAGTGCCGTCTGGGGGGTTTACGACCTTTACCCATAGCTTTGAAAATGCGCACACAACCTTTGAGCTTCGATAATCGTACCGTAAATACTCAAGATCTTGTGGGTGTCATATAATTAATCTCAAAATTAGCTCATGCATAGTGATGGGTCATGCGAAACTTAGTTCAAGGATGAGATTGTTGAGTGTGTATGAACAAATCCCACATAAAAAATAGAAAATAAAAATATTCTACTTATAAGGAATTCGATACACTTAGTGGTGTGAGGCCTTTTGGAAAAACCGTACGGACTTGACCCACAGCAGACAATATCACACCATATTAAAAGTATATTTGAACTATTTTAGCCCAACATTCACTTTAATTTTTAACTCTTATTATTTGATACTATAAAAATACTGATTGTAAATAAGTATTTTCTGTCATGCAATATTTCTTCCCATTTCATTTGATAGGTAATTCTCCCTTCGATTCCCCCATCCCCAGTCTTATCTTCCTTACGCCAACTGTAGCAAGTCTGATTCACCAAAATATGGGTAGCAAATCAATGCCATAGCATATCAATCCATTATCGGTATCATTTTTTTTTTCCTATTTCACTCGCCAAAATAAAACAAGTTATAATGATCATATCTAATAACCAACGGCTGGAAAGACCAAGAATACACATGACGAAACAACCAACAGCTTTAATTGAGAAGATAGGTGTAGCCTATCAACTACCATTGCTGTTGGCATATTTATTGTAGTATCATGTTGATATGTGATTTTCCTACCCCAGAAGCAATTAATCGAGCATTAGTTTTGAAAAATAAGATTCTTAAGCCGAAAAATGGTAACCCTATCTGGCTATCTCTCTATTAAATCCATGACTCTCACATAACTTTAAGGAGTCGTTACTAAATTTATACTATGTTTGGTTGGTGATATAAATTTATTTAACTTAGTCTCAGGATTAGACTTAATCCTGGATATCCCATCTTATCCCATAAAATTTGGTATTATTTATCTTACCTAGAAGGTGGGATAAATTAGTCTACGCAGAGACGGATCCAGAATTTTGGTAGGATGGGTACACTATTAAGAAGAGATGGATCAAGAATATAAATTTTACGGGTTCAACCTTTAGTTCTTACGATTGCGTACCCATTGCACTTTTGGAACTATAGGTTCAAATTTTTATTTTATTAAATAGTAATTTTCTTACATCTATATCTATTTTCCTCATATAAGATTTTACAGCAACAAAAGAAGAATAGAAATTTCAATGTGTGAAAATTTTAAAAGAATTAACGAACAAAAAAGAAATAAAAAAATACTTAATTTATACGCAAAAAATAATACCAGACACGCCCATCTCCCTGGGCGTCTACTTCTAGAATAAAAAGGAAAAAATAACAAGATTGACATAAGATTTAAACTCACAACCTCACCTAGAAGGTACATTCAATAACTATCATATCATGTAATACTTTGAGCATGGGTGCACACACATATATTTATATATTTTTTAAGGACAAGGTGGGTTGCTCTGATGGTAAGCACCCTCCACTTCCAACCAAGAGGTTGTGAGTTCGAGTCACCCCAAGAGCAAGGTGGGAAGTTCTTGGAGGGAAGGATGCCGAGGGTCTATTGGAAACAGCCTCTCTACCCCAGGGTAGGGGTAAGGTCTGCGTACACACTACCCTCCCCAGACCCCACTAGTGGGATTATACTGGGTTGTTGTTGTTGTTGTTGTTGT
>AWOL01S0050874.1:0-21419 GCA_000715115.1 Nicotiana otophora
GCAGCAGGCCTTATAGGCTTTATCATTATACGGATCGGGACTGCCCGCTTGCAGTAAGCCATATTGACTTTATATCACGCTTGGGCGAAAGGAGCCCCTCCGGAGTTTCTATACACCCTCAGTGAGCGTAGATGATTATATATATTCGGGATGGACTTCCCAGGGCATGAACTTTCTTTACTTACGATGATTATATATATATTCAGGATGAATTTTCTCAGGGCATACTTGCCTTACTTATTTATATTGTAATGAAGTTACTTGGACATGGATCTTGTCCGTCTCATTTGCATTTGGGGATAAATTACCCCAGGGCTGGATTGGCCTTATACGGTATTGAGTGACTGATTGTCAATCGATGTGTATATATATATATATGGGTTGGAACACCCCTCAGCTGGATTGGCCATAAACTGTATCGAGTGACCGAATAATCTGTGACCAGTATTTACATGAGGTCCTTTTTACTGAGATGTCATATTCTTCATATCATGCAGTATTGATCTATTTCACTTGTACTGAGTTTAACTGTTAAATTTGAAAGCATGTCTACGTTTTGTACCATTATTTATACTGGACTGTACCTGCGGAGCTTGCCATTGCTTTCAGCCCAGAGGTTAGTCTTGTTACTTATTGAGTTAGTTGTACTCATACTACACTCTGCACCTCGTGTGCAGATCCAGGTGCTCCCGGATACGACGACTATTAGAATTCAGAGTTCTTTCCGTTGAAGACTATCAAGGTAGCTGCTTGAAGACCGCACATTTGATTCCCTTCCTGTTTAGTTATTGTAATGTTCTATATTTCAGACAGTTATTTTTACCATTCAGACTTTGTATTCATTTAGATGCTCATGTACTCAGTGACACCGGGTTTTGGGAGTGTTTATATATGTATTTGTGAATTTTCTTTCGCTGAATTTAATCATTTGTTTTTAAACATAAAAGATATGGGAGTTTATTGAGATTTTCGGCTTGCCTAGTATTGAGATAGGCGCCATCACGACATGTGAGATTTTGGGTCGTGAAAAGTATGTATCAAAGATTTAGGTGACATAGGTCTCACGAGTCATGAGCATGTTTAGTAGAGTCTTACGGATCGGTATAGAGACGTCTGTACTTATCTTCGAGAGGCTGCTGAACCCTTAGGAAAATTTCACTTTCTTGTATTGTATCGTGCGGAATTGATTCAACTTGAAACATAACTCTTTGAATTCCTTCCACGCATTTCACATGCGCATATGAGCGCTCCGTATCAGCTGTGCATCGTCGGCTTGTGATTCTATGAACGAGGTTCAAGATGTGTATTCTGTGTTTTGGTGATGGGCCAGTTTGGAGGACTTAAGGCCAGGTTTAGACCACAGCTTAGACTCGGTAGTTTTAGTTGTAACCTGTACATTTGGACTCATATGTTCGGTAATGTCCCTACGAGTAATTTATGGCTCGATGAGCGGTGGAATGGCTTTGTGATGAGTATGATGTAACTGCGGGATGTGTTAAGACGATTTGAATGTGATGAGAAGTGTTTCCTTGAAATGTAAAGGAAGGCCATTGGGTGCTTTATTTTTGTTTTGATGTGACGTACAATCTCGAGTGTGAATGTTTTGAAAGATCTTTCACGTTGTTAAATTTTGAGGCAAATTAAATTCTCGTGTGTGATTAATGAGTTGGACTCAGAAAGATTAAGTGATTTCATAGTAATTGTGGCTGCGAAAGGGTATAACAAGATGCCAATTTGAGACTAAGCAGGTGGGTTATCTCCTGTGGAGTAATGTATGCAAGTGTGTTCCTTATGATGTGAATAGAGAGTTGTTTTTTTGCCAGCGGGGTGTATGCGTTGAGACTTGAATTTGAATCTGGTTGAGAAAGTTGACTTGAGTGTTAAGAGAATGAATGCGAGATTAGCGTATGATTGAGGTATTTTATGGTTGGTGTGTCTTGAGCTTGAGAAGAATTTTTGTTGAACTGACTGCAGTATTAAGGCAGTAATGAAGTATGGGTATTGTTAGTTATCAAGTATTTTAATCTATGGCTTTGAGCCATGTGGGGGAGCCTGCTATTGACAATTCAATTCATGGTTATGTGTCAAATGTTTTGTTTTGGTCTGAAGTATACTTGGGAATCGGTGATGACATGCAGAGGTGGAGTTCGAGAATGACTCGAGTAAGGAAATTTCTGTATACGGGTTATATTGTGCTTTATGAGTATATGAAAATCGTGGGATGGGTGAGTTGTTATTTGTGAATGATATAGCATGCACGGAGTATGAATTTGATAGGTGGTATTAAAGTAGAGTTACTTCTTTGAATGTTGTTGTGCTAATGGGGCATGTGTCTTTTGGCCCATTTAGGCGGTGTAATGTGGATTTGAACAAAGGGAGTGACTCTCGAGAAAGTTCTAATGGATTCGAGATTAATATGTAACAATTGAGATTTTTTGGCAGATTTGTTTATGGCTAAAATCTGAGATTTAAGTTAGATAGTGTCGAGACTTGTGGCAATTTTGTATATCATTATGGATTTTATATTTCGGTATCAGAAAGGTGAATGAAACGGCCTTAGACTCAAATAAGATATTTTCAGAGTGGGTATTTTGGTTGTGGTATTTATAGGGGCAATTATGATGTGGTGAGACTCTACAGATATTTTGGTGGCAATATTCTTGGGTTTTGGTGACCTACGTGGTTTGGTCAAGTTTGAGGAATTTAGTTCTAATAGCTTAATTATGTGCAAATGGATTTCAAAGTGTTCTTGATGGTTTCTATCATGGTTTGAACCAGATATTTTCTACTGGTGTGGGAAACTTATTATGTATTGTGATTTCCTCCTAGAAGGAATCAAGAGGAAGGTTTCTAACTAACCGGGTATGTAATTTGCCGGTGACTCAGAGTTAGTAATGGGGTTCTTGTGCTTGTCACATGATGGCATGTGGTGTGTTATGCGGGATTAGGATTTATATGTACAAGGTGATAGTTCAGTCTTGAAGAGAAGGTAACAAATGTTGGACATCATGGCCAGTTACAGATATTTAGATGAATGTTATAACTGCGCGGTAATCCCTGAGAAGGGTGCGCATTTCAAAAGGCGCATTGTGTTCTGATTTTCAGATGTCATCGGTATTGCGATACTCACCTAGTTAATAGACTAGTGATATACGAGTCATTGATATGTGGCACGGAGGAATTATGGAAATATTCCTAGTGGGATGATCGTGCATGAAGGATGTGATAGCCATGCGAGTGCTGGTGTTGTGATAAGTTATGATGGTTCATGTGTACTTATTTGATTGCTCCTCTATGATATGCTTGGATTAGAGGCCTGTGACCATGCCGGGCAAATTATATTATTGGCACGTGAGTTATCTGTGTGGATCAATGTACTGATATTTTTGGCACGTGAGTTGTCCGTGCGGGTCCAGTCATTTATATTATTGGCACGTGCGTTGTCCGTGCAGGTCCAGATATTGATACTATGGCATGTGAATTGTTCGTGCGAGTGATGTTAATGTGAGCTCTAGAAGAGCTGGTTATTGTTATTAAATTTGTGTGTCTTGATTCTACTATATGTAATGAGCTTATAGCATTACAGTTGTAGTGGTGCTTGTTGAACTTGCAATATGGTTCTCTTCCTTGAGACATCTCCCATATTTGATATGGCGTGTCTGTGGGATAGTTGTGTTTAATAATATAAGATCATTGGACCTAGAATATGTACTATCAGGCTTGATTATGGTATATTCGAGAGGATTATGGTTCTGGTTGGGGCAAGAGAGCTCCATGGCTAGTTGATCTGATGAGTGGTTATGAGTTTTTGATTGTTTCTTTCTTCATTGGCAGTGTACGAAGGTTTTGGAATGAGGTTATGTTGAATGCCGGGTTTAAATACTTTTACTTGGTTGGTTTGGAGTAATTACTGTGATTGTGATCGGGAATGGTGCTGCGAGCATGTGAGTTGTGTAGTATGTAATGTGATTATATCTGGGGTTATGACTATGGCTTGATACATCTTGTTTAGACTTATACGGTGTGTGAGATTTAGATCTTGGAAAGAATTCTAGGTGTTAGAAATTGGGCTCCAAGTTTTGGGCTAAGGTTAAATTAATGATTTTCAGTTTTGTTATGTTGTCAGGCCTATATAGAATAGGGTGACGTGGGATCACCCCAGGTATGTGCATGGTAAGGAGGAACATTGATTTAAAGGCTTAGGAACAACTCTTGGCACGTTCGAGGACGAACGTATGTTTAAGTGGGGGAGATTGTAACGACACGACCGGTATTTTTGAGCATTTACGCTCCTTTCAACTATTTGAAGTGTTGAATAACTTCGTACGAGGTATTAGAACTTGTGTGAATTGTCGGTTTTAGTTTTAAGGTATTTCGGAGTTAGCTTGGAAGAATAAATTTCATGTTGGAAGCTTAAGTTGAAATAGTTGACCGGATGGTGACTTATGTGTAAATGGCCCCAAAATAGAGTTTTGATGATTCCAATAGCTCCGTATGGTAATTTTAGACTTAGGAGCGTGTCCTGAAAATTATTTGGAGGTCCGTAGTGGAATTAGGCTTGAAATGCCAAAAGTTGAATTTTTGGGAAGTTTAACCGGCGGGTTGACTTTTTGATATCGAGGTCGGAATCCGATTCTGGAAATTGGAATAGCTTCGTTATGTCATTTATGACTTGTGTGCAAAATTTGAAGTCATTCCGGATTGATTTGATGTATTTCGGCACAAGATATAGAATTTGAAAGTTCAAAGTTCATTAGGCTTGAATTGAGGTGTGATTTGTGATTTTAGCATTGTTTGATATGATTCGAGGCTTCGACTAAGTTCGTATGATGTTTTAGGACTTGGTATATTTGGTTGAGGTCCCGAGGGGCTCGGGTGAGTTTCGGAGTGGTTTCAGACCATTTTTATGCCATTTTTAATTGCTGGTTTCTGCGAGCAGAGGTGTGCATTGCGATCGCGAACATTTGGTCGCGTTCGCGAAGAGCAAACAGCAGTTTGGGGCCTCGTGAATCGCGATCGCGGAAGCTCTTTCGCGATCGCGTAGAACAAAATCTTTGTTGCAGTGACCTAACTTTGGAAGCTTATATCTCGCAATCTATAAGGAATTTGGAGATGATCCAAAAATGAAAGTTGTAGAGCTTGATGTCTAGTTTGCAGAAAGGTAAACCATTTGTCATTTGGAGTTGTGTACAAAAGGTTATGGTAGATACACTATAGGCTACTTGGGAAGCATTTGGAAATCTCGGTTGCACAGGGCTGACTTTGGAAGCTTATATCTCGCAATCTATAAGGAATTTGGAGATGATCCAAAAATGAAAGTTGTAGAGCTTGATGTCTAGTTTGCAGAAAGGTAAACCATTTGTCATTTGGAGTTGTGTACAAAAGGTTATGGTAGATACACTATAGGCTACTTGGGAAGCATTTGGAAATCTCGGTTGCACAGGGCTGACTTTGGAAGCTTATATCTCGCAATCTATAAGGAATTTGGAGATGATCCAAAAATGAAAGTTGTAGAGCTTGATGTCTAGTTTGCAGAAAGGTAAACCATTTGTCATTTGGAGTTGTGTACAAAAGGTTATGGTAGATACACTATAGGCTACTTGGGAAGCATTTGGAAATCTCGGTTGCACAGGGCTGACTTTGGAAGCTTATATCTAGCAATCTATAAGGAATTGGAGATGAGAAGCAAATGAAAGTTATATCTCTTGGTGTCTAATTTTCAGAAAGTTAAACCATTTGCAATTTGGAGTTTTATACAAAACGTTATGACCATTATACTAGAGGTTGTTTGGAAGAGTTGGGGAGTTTGTGCTTCACGATCATGATTGGTTTTCCACAATCACGAAGAGCAATTTTGGGGCTGAAATATTTTGTGCTTCGCGATCGCAAAGGGTAAATACCTGAACAAAAGATATATTTTGAGGTTTCGGCCATTTTAAAACATTTGGAGCTATGGAGCTCGGATTGAAGCGATATTTGAGGCGATTTTCACCATATGGATTGGGGTAAGTGATTCTAACTTGCTTTTGGTTAAATTACACAAATACCAACAAATTAGTGTTTTGGGTTGAAAATAGTAGAAAAATTCATAGACTTTAATTGAGGATTTGAAGGCCGAGCTGTGGTCCAATTTGAGTAATTTTGGTATGGTGGGACTCGTGGTTGAATGGGGATTCGGATTTTGTGAGTTTTAAAAGGATTTCGTGACGTGGGCCCCACGGACGATTTTTGAGCTACGTTTCGGATTTTTATGGAAAATTAGTATTTTCTTACGGAATTAATTTCAATAAATTGTATTGACTGAATCAAATTAATTGTGTCTAGATTTCAAGCTTTTGGAGACCAATTCACACGGCAAAGGCATAGCCGAGTAAAGAATTACACGGTTTGAGGTAAGTAACACTTCTAAACTTGGTTCTAAGGGTATGAATCCCCGAATTTGGTATGATATAAATTGTTTGGAGTTGACACACACGATAGGTGACGAGCATGTGGATGTGCACCATATAAATTGTGTCTTGAATAAATCTTGTGTAGTTGTAAGATTAATGAATCATGTTATTATCTGAACATTCTCCACATGTTAGAGAAATTGAGCTGAGGCTCCTATTAAAGATCATGTTTAGGCTACGTGCCAATATTTTGGGACCCATGACGTCGTGTTGCTGTTGAATTAATTGTTTAAAAAATATACATTTCACACTCAGTAATATTTGTCCATTGTGAGGATATTTATGGGATCTAGATGCGTGATGCAGCATGCCATAATGGCTTTATACATTATTATTATATGGATCGGGGTTGCCCGCCTCCAGCAGGCCTTATAGGCTTTACTATTATATGGATCGGGGTTGTCCTCCTGCAGCAGGCCTTATAGGCTTTACTATTTTATGGATCGGGGCTGCCAGCCTGCACCGGGCCTTATAGACTTTATCATTATACGGATCGGAACTGCCCGCCTGCAGTAGGCCATATTGGCTTTATATCACGCTTGGGCTGAAGGAGCCCCTCTGGATTGGCCATAACCTATACCGAGTGACCGAATAATCTGTGACCAGTATTTACATGAGGTCCTCTTTACTAAGATATCATATTTTTCATATCATGCAGTATTGATCTATTTCACTTGTACTGAGTTTAACTGTTAAATTTGAAAGCATGTCTACGTTTTGTATAATTACTTATACTGGAATGTACCTACGGAGCTCGTCATTATTTTCAGCCCAGAGGTTAGTCTTATTACTTATTGAGTTAGTTGTACTCATACTACACTCTGCACCTCGTGTGCAGATCCAGGTGCTCCAGGATACGACGGCTGTTAGAATTCGGAGTTCTTTCCGTTGGAGACTATCAAGGTAGTTGCTTGAAGACCACGAACTTGATTCCCTTCCTGTTTAGTTATTGTACTGTTCTATATTTCAGGCAGTGATTTTTACCGGTCATACTTTATATTCATTTAGATTCTCATGTACTCAGTGACACCGGGTTTTCAGAGTGTTTAAATATGTATTTGTGAATTTTCTTTCGCTGAAGTTAGTCATTTTATTTTTAAACATAAAAGATATGGGAGTTTATTGAGATTGTCGGCTTGCCTAGTATTGAGATAGGCGCCATCACGACATGTGAGATTTTGGGTCATGACATGGACGGCGGTGGGTGGCGACAAAGTTGCACACGTAACTGGCCGAGGGAGAATAGAGATGAAAGAAGGAGAGAGAGTTGAGGGAGAGAGAGAGGTTAGGGAAAAGATTGATACAGTGGAATAACTCTGTGTATTTGGTATATAGCTATGATAGGTAAATTGGAAATTCATTTTAGCTATGGAAAGTAATTAAATTAGAATGTAGTTATCATCCATAAATAACCCTTAGAATTAGCAATGTAATGTAATTTTCCAATTCCACCGAAGTGTTCTTCGTCTGCCACAAGTTGGCGAGTGAGGGGATGGACTAGTCCAGTATTACGGAATTTGACTTTGTCTTCACTCTTCAGCCATATGGATGAGGCGTTGGTAGAATGTTGGGCATATGCCAATCAGGTTTTGAACCATTTCACCCGTCCAGGCATTATAAACTCTCTCATTTCCCCATCTTGAGAAACTTTGCCTGCAGGTCATATACCATTAATAATAGTCAATGACAAATCACTAGAGCTCATGATTGAATATAACATAGTAACTATTTACCCGTAGAACGGTACAATTAAATTTGTAATATGGTTTATAGATATGAGAATTAGTTTGATCCAAAATATGAAATAAATAAGGGGCATTTGCAGTCGTACCCTATATTTGTGTCACATTTTAACATATACCCTATTTTTAAAAATTATTGATTTGGTAGCCAGCTGACAAAAAATCCGTAATAATATGACAACTATACCCAGACAAAAGATATAAAACCTGCATAACACATTAATCGCGTGATCTGCAACCTCATTCGTGAAAAATGACCCCCTCTTTTGCTCTCTGCAGCTTTATCAAAAAACCAGAAACTTGAACCAGATTCATGTTCAGAATCACATTTGTATGAAGTTGTTTGACGGATATAGCATGAAGCTTTCACTTATAGATCTTCAAAAACTTTTCAAAACTTCAAATCTAATGCGTGAAGGATATAGAAAAAAGTTCTTTCACATTGAAGTCTGAAGTTTTAATCAAATACAAGCTAAACCTTCATGCTAATGTAGCATGAAGTTGTTTCACGTTGAAGCTAAAACTTCATGCCAATGTAGCATAAAGTTGTTTCATGTTGAAGCTAAAACTTCATGCCAATGTAGCATAAAGTTGTTTCATGTTGAAGCTAAAACTTCATGCTAATATAGCATGAAGTTGCTTCGCATTGAAGCTAAAACTTCATGCTAATGCATGCTGCAGTTATTTATCATGCAGTCTACAGTTTTGTCATGAGTTTTATCCAAAACTTCAGTCTAAACATGCTGAAGTTTTTTAGTTCATTTGCTAAAACTTCAGACTAAACATGCTTAAGTTTTTGTCCTGCAGTATGTAATTTTATAATGAGTTTTTGCCAATGCATGTTGAAGTTATTTAGTTCATTTGCTAAAACTTCATACCAAAACATGCTGAAGTTTTGTCATGCAGTCAACAGTTTTCTTATGAGTTTTATCCGAAACTTCAGTCTAAACAAGCTGAAGTTTTTAGTTCATTTGCTAAAACTTCAAATTAAACATGCTTAAGTTTTTATCTTGCAATATGTAGTTTTCTAATGAGTTTTTGCTAATGCATGTTGAAGTTATTTTGTTCATTTGCTAAAACTTCATACCAAAAGATGCTGAAGTTTTGTCCTACAGTCTACAGTTTTGTCATGAGTTTTATCCGAAATTGCAATCTAAACAAGCTGAAGTTTTTTAGTTCATTTGCTAAAACTTTAGACTAAACATGCTTAAGTTTTGTCTTGCAGTATGTATGTAACGACCCGACTTGTCATTTGGTAAATTAGCATCTCGTTCAGCGACTTAAGGTCCCAAGCATCTTTGTGATGCGCATTATGACTTGCGTGTGTGGACGAGTTTGGTTTTCGGACGATTTAGGATCAAATTGGAAGAATAATTCTTATTTAAGAAGCTTAAAAGAAAAGAGTTGACCGGAGAGTTGACTTTTGAGAAAACGTCCCCAGAATAGAGTTTTGATGATTCCAATAACTTCGTATGGTAATTTTGGACTTAGTACCATGTCTGAAAAATTATTTGGAACCCCGTAGCTAAATTAGGCTTGAAAAGGCTAAAATAGAAATTTAAGTTTGGATATTTGACCGGGGGGTTGACTTTTTGATATCGAGGCCGGAATCCGATTCTGAAAATATGAATACCTCCATTATGTCATTTATGACTCGTGTGCAAAATTTGAAGTCATTCCGGATTGATTTGATATGTTTCGGCACGAGTTTTGGAAGTTGGAAGATTTGGAAATTTATGAGTTTGATTTGTGATGTGATTCGTAGTTTTGACATTGTTTGATATGGTTTGAAGCCTACAGCAGGTCTGTGTTATGTTTAGGACTTGTTGGTATGTTTGGTTGAGATCCCGAGTGGCTCGGGTGAGTTTCGGGGTGAGTTTTGAACGAGTTTGGGTATTTCGGCACTCTGATGATGTTTAGGGACAGTTGAAGTGCGGAGGGCACATTTTTGGAGTACGGATGTGTGACCGCAAACTCCCAAAGTGCGGAGGCAGTGCTAATTGTGCAGACCGTAGTTGAGATGTCCGCAGTTGAAATTGTGCTGTCCGCATAATTTCTCTCGCGGCCGCAGAAATGAGATTTTCAGGTTCGATGGTCCGACTTCAGATGCTTATATCTTCTAATCAACAAGGAATTTGGAGATGATTCAAAAACAAAAGTTATAGCCCTTTGAATCTAGTTTCCAGAAAGATGGACCAATCATCATTTGAACATTTGTATAGAAAGTTATAGTCAATTTACTGATGCCTTGTAGTTAGAGTTTCAAACATGCGGCCGCACAATTTTGAGTGCGACCGCAACACCTGCGATTGTGCGACCTCACAAGAAAAGGTACGGTCAGGGGATCAGATTTTGTACTATATGAACGAGTGTTTCATCTCATTTTTCATTTTTGGACTTTGGGAGCTCGGTTTGTGGCGATTTTTCAGGGGATTTTCAAAGCATTCTTCGGGGTAAGTTATTCTAACTCGGTTTTGGCTATATTACACGAATCCGTTGTTATCTTCATGTGATGAACCACAAGGTCATTTTATGTTTTAGAACTCGATTCTGCGCTCTTAAGTCTTAAAAATCTTATTTTTACCCTCCTCGATTTTCGTGCGTAGTCTGAGCGTGTTTTCGGAAAGCTTTTATGTTGCAAATTGATGAAAATAAGAATTGTTACCTAAAAAGTTGATTTTAGTTGACTTCGGTCAATATTTTTGGTAAATGGGACCGGATCCATATTTTGACGGTCCCGATGGATTCGTATCAAAATATGGGACCTAAGCGTATGCCCGAAATCAAATTCGGAGGTCCCTAACTCGAGTTATGAATTTTTGATGAAAATTAAAAGTCTGAAATTTAGTGGTATTTAAGAATTGGTTAATGTTTGGCCGTGTTGATACCGGGTCTGTATTTTGGTTCTGGAGCCCGATATTGGTCCAAAATAATATTTATGGCTTATTTGTGAAATTTTGTGAGAAAAGAAGTTGGTTTGACGTGATTCAGATGTCCGGTTGTGAAAATAGGAATTTTAAAGTGTTCTTGAGAATTTCATTTGATTTGGTGCTAAATTCGTAGTTCTAGGTGTTATTTTGGCGATTTGATCGCGCGAGCAAGTTCATATGATGTTTTTAGACTTGTGTGCATGTTTGATTTGGAGCCCCGAGAGCTCGGGTGAGTTTCGGATTGGCTACGGGATATTTTAGACATAGAAAATCTGATGTGTCTATGTTGTATCTGGTATGTGATATGTTGTGCTTCGCGATCGCGTAGTCACTCTCGCAATCGCGAAGGGGAACCTGGGCTGGGGAGGATTTTACTCTACGCGAATGCGAGACCATGGTCGCGAACGCAGAGCATTGGGGGGAGTTGCTCTACACGAACGCGACCCGTCGAACGCGAACGCATAGCTTTAGCTAGGCTGGGCAGGGGACCTGGGAAACTCTATGAGAAAGCGAGCCCTGTCTCGCAAACGCGAAGGTAAGGCGGGCTAAACCTTCGCAAACGCATAAAGCCTCCCGCGATCGCGTAAGTCCTTAGGAGGCTGCTCTTGCGATCACGACAGTGTTCACGCGATCGCGATGAACACTGTTGCCCAACACTTAAAACAGAATAAAAAACGGGATTTAGCCATTATTTCACATTTTCAAGAACCAAACGGGCTAGACGCAATTTTCAAGAGATGTTTTCTTCCCCAAAGTGTTGGTAGGTGATTCTAAACCATTTTCTTTCAATTACCCATTACATTTCATGAATTTGCAACCAAAAATCTAGAGTTTTCATGGTAGAATTGGGATTTTTGGGTAGAAACTAGGGATTTCGAAATTTGGGGATTTAAACCTCAGATTGAGGTTGTATTCCAAAACCAATTATATATCCGGGCTCGGGGGTGAATGGGTAAATAAATTTTGGTCCGAACCTCAGGTTTTGACCAAGCGGGCCTGAGGTCGATTTTTGATTTTTTTGTGGGAAAGTTTGGGAAATCTAAATTTATGTAGTGTAATTGATTCCTTTCGCAATATTTAATATTGTTGAGTCATTTTTGAATAGATACGAGTGGTTTGGAGGTGGATTCTAAAGGAAAATCTGTGATTGAGTATTGAGTGGCCTCCGGAGCGAGAAAAGTGTCGTGGTTAACCCTGATTTGAGGGAATTAGGAACCTCAGATTATTTGCTATGTGAAATTCATGTGAGCGGCGTATATATGAGGTGACGAGTACTTATGCGCCGCCAATTTTCCTGTTTCTCCCGTTTTTCTCATATTGTCTCTTTCCTATGCCTAATTGCTATCTGTTTAGACTAGTGTTGTTAAATTGATCGTTCTTATCATGTTTACGAATCTTCTGGTTATAATTGAGTATTTATTTCAAAGTTGAGATTGATGTTGTGGAACCAAATGTTAAAGTAAGGCTTGTACATGTTATTCTATATCCCTGTTGTTAATTGCTCATTGCATTATGGTAAGGGAGAGTGTTAATGCACGAAGGGTTATGTCGTGTCATATTGTAAGTGTTAATGCACGAAGAGTGATGTCGTGCCATGATATGAGAGTTAATGCACGAAAGGTGATGCCGTGCCGTTTCTATTGATTTTATGGTGAGTTTGAAAGTAAAAGCACGAAGGGTGATGCGTGCATTTTTCCTTTACGGTACTCGTTGTTCCTGTTGATTAGTAGCATATTGACTGTTCCAGTTATCATTTCTGCTATAGTTCTTTAACTCATATTCCCCTCAGCATGTTTTCCCCTCCCGATATTACCTGTCTAGTTTTCATTACTGTTATTTGTATATATGCTCTTAAATTGTACAGGTTGATTTATAAGTGTCTTGTCTTCGCCTCGTCACTACTTCGTCGAGGTTAGACTCGACACTTACCAATACATGGTGTTGGTTGTACTGATACCGTACTCTGCACGTTCTGTGCAGATTTTGGTACCGGCTCGGGTTGATCGAGATTTTTGCTGTTGGACCCGCTATCCGGAGACTTAAGGTAGATTTGTCGGCGTTCACAGACCTTGAAGTCCCCGTCTATCTTTTCTGTTTTACTGTTTATTTCATCCAAATAGGTGTATTTCTTTCAGACTATTACTTGTAGTGAATTCTAGAATGCTCGTGAATTGTGACTCCAGATCCGGGGGGTAGTAGTTAATACAATTTTTATATTATTTCGCACTCAATATATTTCATCTTAGATA
Source organism: Nicotiana otophora (assembly GCA_000715115.1). NCBI lineage: Eukaryota > Viridiplantae > Streptophyta > Magnoliopsida > Solanales > Solanaceae > Nicotiana > Nicotiana otophora. The sequence continues at coordinate 13,374 of AWOL01S0050874.1, forward strand.
ATTTGCTGTTAATCACTGAATGGAATAAGGATTGGGTTAATGATTCTCTAACGTTGGCTTGCCTAGCAAGTAAAATGTTAGGCGCCATCACAGTCCCGAATGTGGGAATTCCGGGTCGTGACAAGTTGGTATCAGAGCACTAGGTTGCCTAGGTCTCACGATTCACAAGCAAGCTTAGTAGAGTCTGGAGGATCGGTACGGAGACATACGTGCTTATCTTCCAGAGGCTATGAAGTTTAGGAATAAATTTCACTTTTATTCTCCTCTGTCGTGCGATTATGTTTTCTCAATACTGATTGAACTCTTCAACTCTTATTTTCTCGCAGATGGCGAGAACACGTACTGCTTCCTCAGTTGAGCAACAGCCAGAGCCTCCAGTGGCAGCTCCTTCGCAGGGAAGAGGTCGAGGCCATGGTAGGGGCGGGGCTTAGCCTAGAGCCCGAGCAGCAGCCCCAGCAGTGGAGCCTTATATAGAACTTGACGAGGAGGTCCCAGTCCAGACTGTTCCTGCCGGACCAGCTCAGGTTGCGGAGGGGTTCATTGCCACCCCAGTACTTCAGGATGCTTTGGTCCGTTTGGTGGGCCTTATGGAGAGTGTGGCCTAGACTGGATCATTTCCCAAGCATTTCCCAGCCGTCTCTCAAGCTGGAGGAGGAGCCCAGACTCCCACTACTCCCACTCCGAAGCAGATAGCTCCCCAGTATCAGACTCTAGCAGCTCATCCAGTCGGAGTAGTTCAGGCGGTTGTTGCGGCACAGACCGGTGATGGTTCATCTATGTCCTCTGTGGCCTTGTGGATATTGGACAGGTTTACCAATCTCTTCCGAGTTCACTTCAGTGGAGCTACTTCAGAGGATCCCCAGTTGTATCTTGACAGTTGTCACGAGGTTCTACGGAACATGGGTATAGTGGAGACCAATAGGGTTGATTTTGCTGCATTCCAGATGACTAGTTCCGCCAAAAAATGGTGGAGAGATTATTTATTGACCAAGCCAGCCGGGTCGCCTGCTCTTTCTTGGGACCAGTTCTCTTAGATCTTCCTAGAGAAGTTCCTGCCTATCACATTGAGGGAGGAGTGTCATTGTCAGTTCGAGCATCTCCAGCAGGGCAGCATGACTGCTACTCAGTATGAGACCCGTTTTGTGGATTTGGTCTGTCATGCTATTCTTCTGCTTACCACCAAGAGAGAGAGGGTGAGGAGGTTTATTGATGGACTAGCTCATCCTATCAGTTTGCAGATGGCTAAAGACATTGGGAGTGAGATTTGTTTTTAGGCGGCTGCCAATGTCGCCAGGCGAGTCGAGATGGTTCTTACTCAGGGAGGTCAGGGGTCTGACAAAAGACCTCGCCATTCCGGTGAGTTCAGCGGTGCTTCATCTAGAGGCAGGGGTACTTTTGGTAGAGGCCATCCTCCCAGGCCATTTTATTCAGCACTCTAGGCATCCCACGGTTCCTAAGGTAGTTGTGGCCCTCAGATGCATTATTCCGACCAGCTAGCCTACAATGCACCTCCACTCTAGAGTTATTAGGGTGGTTACTCAGGTCGACAAGGTTAGCTTCAGGGTGAGCAGTCACAGCAGCCGAGGTCATGTTATACTTGTGGTGATCCGAGGCACATTGCTAGATTTTTCCCTCGGGCATCGGGTAGCTCACATCATCAGAATTCACGTGCCATGGTCTCAGCACCAGTTGCTGCACCACCTACTCAGCCATCCAGAGGTAGAGGTCAGCAGCCAGAGGTGGAGGCCAGACTGTTAGAGGTGGAGGTCAAGCCGTTAGAGGTAGAGACCAACCAATTAGAGGTCGTCCCAGGGACGTAGTTTAGAGTGGTGGGGCCCAGCCCTGGTGTTATGCTTTCCCAGCCAGGCCTGAGGCTGAGTCATCTGACGTTGGTATCACAGGTACTATTACAGTTTGCAGTAGAGATGCTTCAGTTCTATTTGATCCGGGATCTACCTACTCCTATGTGTCATCCTATTTTGCTTCATATTGGGTTGTGCCCCGTGATTCTTTGAGTGCTCCTGTGTATGTGTCCACACCAGTGGGAGATGCTATTATTGTAGATCGTGTTTATCGTTCGTGTGTGGTCACCATTGGGAGTCTTGAGACTCGTGTAGATCTTTTACTTCTCGATATGGTTGATTTTGATGTTATATTGGGTATGGATTGGCTGTCACCTTATCATACCATATTAGATTGTCACGCCAAGACGATGACCTTAGCCTTCCGGGGGTTTCCTCGATGAGAGTGGAGAGGGACTCTTGGCCATTCTTCCAGTAGGGTTATCTCTTATGTGAAGGCGTGACATATGGTCGAGAAGGGTTATCTAGCTTATTTGGCTTATATCCGCGATTCTAGAGCGGAGGTTCCTTCCATGAATTCAGTGCCAGTTTTTTGTGAGTTTCCAGAGGTGTTTCCTGCAGACCTGCCGGGGATGCCACCTGACAGGGATATTGATTTCTGTATTGATTTGGCCCCAGGCACTCATCCCATTTCCATTCTGCCATACCGCATGGCCCCGCCAGAGTTGAAAACATTGAAGGAACAATTGCAAGGTTTTCTTGATAAGGGCTTCATTAGACCTAGTGTCTCGCCCTGGGGTGCACCTGTGTTGTTTGTGAAGAAGAAAGATGGATTGATGAGGATGTGTATAGATTATCGGCAGTTGAACAAAGTCACCATCAAGAACAAGTATCTATTGCCTAGGATTGATGATTTATTTGATCAGCTTTAGGGTGCCCAGGTGTTTTCGACGATTGATTTGAGATCTGGCTACCATCAGTTGAGGATTAGGGCATCCGATGTCCCTAAGACAGCTTTACGGACTCGGTATGGGCATTATGAGTTTCTAGTGATGTCATTTGGGTTGACAAATGCCCTAGCAGTATTCATGGACTTGATGAACCGGGTGTTCAGGCCCTACTTGGATTCCTTTGTGATTGTTTTTATTGATGATATCTTGATCTAGTCCCACAGTCGAGAGGAGCATGAGCATCACCTTCGGATTGTTCTTCAAACTCTGAGAGACATCCAGTTATATGCTAAGTTCTTAAAATGCTAGTTTTGGTTGAGTTCAGTTGCTTTCTTGGGTCTCGTTGTATCAGCAGAGGGTATTCAGGTGGATCCTAAGAAGATTGAGGAAGTTCAGAATTGGCCTAGACCCACATCAGCTACAGAGATCCGTAGTTTCTTGGGCTTGGTGGGCTACTACCGTCGATTCGTGGAAGGGTTTTCATCCATAGCAGCACCGTTGACCAGGTTGACCCAGAAGGGTGCCCCGTTCAGATGGTCAGACGAGTGTGAGGCGAGCTTCCAGAAGCTCAATGGTCATACAGAGAAGACCTGGAGACCATACAAGCCAATACCCGACTAGGCTTCGAACAATCCAATCTGACAAGCTGGCCTGCTAAGGCCTGAACATCCAATGCCAAAGGTCTCTCTGCTGCTGGAAGATATGCTAAACTCTCCAAACTCTCTGCCCGGCGACTCAAAGCATCGGCCACCACATTGGCCTTCCCCGGATGGTACAAAATAGTGATATCATAGTCTTTAAGAAGCTCCAACCATCTCCGCTGACACAAATTAAGATCCTTCTGCTTTAACAGATACTGCAGACTCCGGTGATCTATATAGATCTCACAATGAACCCCATACAAATAATGACGCCAAATCTTCAAGGCGTGGACAATGGTTGCTAACTCAAGATCATGGACAGGATAGTTCTTCTCATGGGTCTTTAACTGGCGCGAGGCATAGGCAATCACCCTACCCTCCTGCATCAAAACACAACCAATGCCTATCCTCGAGGCATCATAATACACAGTATAAGAACCTGAAGCCGATGGCAGAACTAACACTGGAGTTGTGGTGAAAACAGTCTTGAGCTTCTGAAAGGTCTCCTCACACTCATCCGACCACCTGAATGGAGCACTCTTTTGGGTCAATTTGGTCAAGGGCGATGCAATAGATAAAACTCCCTCTACAAAGCGACGGTAGTAACCCACCAAACCAAGAAAGCTCCTAATCTCCGTGGATGAGGACAGTCTGGGCCAAATCTGCACCGCATCTATCTTCTTCGGATCCACCTAAATACCCTCACTGGACACCACGTGCCCCAAGAATGCTACTGAACTGAGCCAAAACTCACATTTGGAGAACTTTGCATAAAGCTTCTCTTCCCTCAATCTCTGTAATACAATCTTCAAATGCTTGGCGTGCTCCTCCCGGCTATGAGAGTACACCAGGATGTCATCAATGAATACAACAACGAATGAGTCCAAATAGGGCTTGAATACACTGTTCATCAAATGCATGAATGCTGCTGGGGCATTGGTCAGCCCAAAAGACATCACCAAGAACTCATAATGGCCATATCGGGTCCTGAAAGCTATTTTAAGAATATTTGAATCCCAAATCTTCAGCTGGTGATAACCGGACCTCAAATCAATGTTGGAGAACACCCTCGCTCCCTGAAGCTGGTCAAATAAATCATCAATACGAGGCAAAGGATACTTGTTCTTGATTGTGACCTTGTTCAACTACTTGTAATCAATATACATTCTCGTGGAACCATCCTTCTTCTTCACAAATAGAACTGTGCACCCCAAGGTGACACACTAGGCCGAATAAACCCCTTATCCAGGAGTTCCTGAAGTTGTTCTTTCAATTCCTTCAACTCCATTGGTGCCATACGATACGGTGGAATAGAAATGGGCTGAGTGTCAGGCACCAAATCAATACCAAAGTCAATATCCCTGTCAAGCGGCATGCCCGGCAGGTCTGCAGGAAACACATTCGGAAAATCACGTACCACCGGAACAGAATCAATGACAGGAGTCTCTGCACTAACATCCCTCACAAAAGACAAATAAGATAGGCAACCCTTGTCAACCATGCGTTGAGCCTTCAAGTATGAAATCACCCTACTTGGTACATAATCTACAGAACTACTCCACTCAACCCTCGAAATTCCCGGCATAGTCAACGTCACTGTCTTAGCGTGACAATCTAGAACAACATGATATAGATATAGCCAATCCATACCCAATATCACATCAAAGTCGACCATACTGAGCAGTAAAAGGTCCACTTGGGTCTCCAGACCCCCCAATAGTCACCACACATGACTGGTATACGCGGTCCACAATAATAGTATCGCCCACAAGAGTAGATACATGTACATATGAAACTAAAGACTCACGGGGCATATCCACAAAATGGGCGAAATACAAGGAAACATATAAATACGTGGAACCAGGGTCAAATAATACTGAGGCATCTCTGTGACAAACTGAGACAATACCTGTAATCACAGCATATGAAGCAATAACATTTGGTATGGCAGAGAGAGCATAGAAATGGGCCTGACCACCCCTTGATCTGCCTCCCCCTCTAGGGCGACCCCTAGCTGACTGACCTCCACCCCGAGCTGACTGGGCGGGTGGTGAGGTAACTAGTGTTGTAGTCGGAGGCTGAATCCTCTGCTGAAATAGACCTCCATGAAGATGAGGATACTGCCTCCACATATGCCCAAGCTCCCCACACTCAAAACAACTCCCTGGTGCTTGTGGAGGAAATTGAAGGGAACCCCTAGCACCGAGATGACTGGTAGAAGAACCTGGCATGGAAGAGCCCTGAACAGGTGGAGCATAAGACGAACTCTGAACTGGAAGGGCACTAAATGATGAGTGGCCCTGATGAGAACTGTGAGAACCATGGCCAGATAATGCACCCCGATGAAATGGCCGAGTTGACTGAGCCTGTCTGAAATGACGACCTCTACCGTGCTAGAATTGACCCCCAAAAGGAGCACCGCTGAATCCACCCTTACCACGAGGCCTATTTGCCTCTCGTTCAACCCTCTACTGACCGCGAACCATCTCAATCTGTCGAGCAATGTTGATAACCTCATCAAAGGTAGCACCCAAAACCCTCTCTCTGGTCATGAGCAACTGTAGCTGATAAGTGAGACCATCAATAAACCTCATGATCCTTTCCCTGTCCGTGGGAACCAACCAGATGGCATGATGGTCCAACTCAGAGAACCGCATCTCATACTGGGTCACAGACATGTCACCCTGGCGAAGCCGCTCAAACTATCTATGCAGCTCCTCTCTGCGAGATCGAGGCACGAACTTCTCCAAAAAGACCACGGAGAACTGCTGCCAAGTAAGGGGTGCTGCGCCAACAGACCTACGCCTCTCGTAAGTCTCCCACCATCTGAGTGCAGCCCCAGAAAACTGAAAGGTAGTGAATGAGACTCCACAAGTCTCTAAAATACCAGCAGTACGGAGTATCCTCTGACACTTGTCCAAAAAGTCCTAAGCATCCTCTCTCTGTGTGCCACTGATTGGTGGTGGCTGGAGTATCCCAAACCTCTCCAACCTATACTGATCATCCTCAAGCATAGCAGGAACCACATAATCCTGAGCAATAGCAACCGGCTGGGCTGGTGGTGCCTCTGGTGTTTGAAGTCCCTGAATAACCTGCTCGGGTGTGTAAGCGACGGGAGTCTGAGTGCCTCCCCTAGCCTGAGAAGTGGTTGCGGTCATTGAAATAGAGACCGCCTGAGAAAGTCCAGTACACGCTGTCAAAATCTGAGCTAGGGCCTCCTGAAGGCCTGGAAGCACAATAGGCACAAGTGGTGCCTGAGCCGGTGCATTAACAACTGGAACCTGGTCCTGATCTGGGACAACCGGTGGATCTGCAGGTACTGCCCCAGCTGTTGTACGGGCTGCACCTCTACCCCTACCACGGCCTCGGCCTCTCGCGGCCCTGGCTGGTGGTACTGGTGGCTGGCCCTCCTAACCGGTAGTACGAGTCATCACCATCTGTGAGAGAATGAAACAACAAATGTTTAGTTACTAGATCCAACAGATTCGCACGACAAGAATTCAAGAATGTGGAGTTTCCTAAAGGTTTTGCAGCCTCTCGAAGATAAGTACAAACGTCTCTGTACCGATCCGCAAGACTCTACTGAACCCACTCATGACTCGTGAGACCTATGTAACCTAGGCTCTGATACCAATCTGTCACGACCCAAACTAACCCCAGTCGTGATTGCGCCTATCGTGGAACTAGGCAAGCCGACTCATTTCCAAAACAAACTGATATTTTCATTTCAAAGATAATTCCAATGTTATTTAACCTAAAAACCTTCGTAAAGGAGTTCCAATCAAAATAAAAGTGCGAAAAGAAAAGCCCGACATCGGGGTGTCACTAGTCATGAGCATCTACTGCAAACTGTATAACAATATCAAGGCTAACTCAGCCTGGAAATAATTAAATACAACTAGAGGAAGATAAGAGGGAGTAGAGCAGGGGCTGCGATCGCCAAACATCTACCTTGCTATCTCCAAGAAAATCTGCAACCAGAACACTCAATAATCGCTACCGTGTCCAGCTACACCTGAATCTGCACACAAGGTGCAGGGAGTAACGTGAGTACGCCAACTCAGTAAGTAACAACAATAAATAAAGACTGAGTAGTAGTGACGACCAATAAAGCATATAACATTCATATCATGAAATCACAGTAAAGTACCACATGCTTTAAAAATCAGTGTTTGAATCAAATCATCTCATTTAAACCCGGTTCCAGTAAAAATCATTTAAAGATATTTTTCCAACAGTTTTTCAAACAAAGGCTCAATGCAAAGGTGAGCAAAAATGATGAAATCATAAACAGCCTCTCGGGCAAAACATCACTCGTATACAGCCCCTCGGGCAAACCTCACAGTCACTCGTGCCACTTGGGCATACCTCACAATCACTCTTGCCACTCGGGCATACCTCACAGTCACTCATGCCTCCCAGTCACTCAACACTCGGCACTTGGCACTTGCACTCAGTAGGTACCTACGCTCACTGGGGGTGTGTACAGACTTCGGAGGGGCTCCTTCAACCCGAGCACTATAATCTGCACGGATAACTCACGTGCTATAATAAAGTATGTTACAGGCGGGCATCCCTGATCCACACTCGTCCTCACAAATCAGGCCCTCGGCCTCACTCAGTCACAAGTATGTTGCAGGCAGGCAGCCCCGA